>PVJI01011598.1:0-55301 GCA_004026765.1 Micronycteris hirsuta | reverse complement strand
TAGAGTATTCTTGGATGTAGGTCCTTGCCTTTCATGACTTGGAATACTTCTCTCCAGCCCCTTCTTGCCTGTAAGGTCTCTTTTGAGAAATCAGCTGACAGTCTTATGGGAATTCCTTTGTAGGTAACTGTCACCTTTTCTCTTGCTGCTTCTAGGATTCTCTCCTTATCTTTAATCTTGGGTAATGTAATTATGATGTATCTTGGTGTGTTCCTCTTTGGGTCCAACTTCTTTGGGACTCTCTGAGCTTCCTGGACTTCCTGAAAGTCTATTTCCTTCACCAGCTTGGGGAAGTTCTCCCTCATTATTTGTTCAAATAGGTTTTCAATCTCTTGGTCTTCCTCTTCTCCTTCTGGCAGCCCTATGATCCGTATGTTGGGCCGTTTATAGATGTCCTGGAGGCTTCTGAGCCCCTCCTCCGTTTTTTGAATTCTGTTTCTTCATTCTTTTCTGGTTGGATGTTTTTTTCTTTCTGCTGGTCCACTCTGTTGATTTGAGTCCCAGTTTCCTTCTTATTCCTATTGGCTCCCTGCAGATCTCTCCTCATTTGTTCAAGTAATTGCCTCATTTGTTCAAGTAATTGTGATAGTTTTTCGTCGAATTCTGTGGCCAACCTGATTACCAGTGTTTTAAACTGTGCATCTGATAGGTTGGCTATCTCTTGGTCAGTTAGTTCTGGAGCTTTGATCTGTTCTTTCGTTTGGGCCATTTCTCCCCCCTCAGTACGCCTGTTACTTTAAGGGGCGGAGCCTTAGGTGTTCACCAGGGCGGGTCAACTCACGTTGCTATTTTGTGATTCTGTCTGTGGGGGCGGGGAAACCCTCCTCGCTGTGCTGTGACGCAGCCTGTGGGGGCGGGACCTGCGAGAACAGTGGCGCTTGCTCCTCTCTCCACACCCACACTTCTTCCCACAAGCAAGTTGAGCCCCTCTGCGCTGGCTCCGGGGTCACTGTGGGGTCGGTGAACCGGCCGCACAGTTCCAAGCCCCCGTGGGTCTCCCCAATGAACTCTCCTGTGAGGCCGGGAGTTCCTCCTGCCGTCTCACCTCCCACAGGTGTTTTCAATCGGTGGTTTGAGGTTTTATTTCCCCGCTTTGATGGGTTGCGCCCTGCTTTTCTTCGTGGTTTGTCTGCACACGAATTAGGACCTGCCCAGTCCACCAGTCTTGCCCCGCTGGTTCCGGGTGGGCTGGGTGCTGGCCGCGTTTTCGTCAGGCACACCCGTCTCGGTGTGCTGCAGCGTTGCCAGTACCACTCCATAAACCGCGGTCTTGCCCTGCGCTCATCACTGTGGAGTGGCCATGCGCTCTCTCTCTGCCTGGCTCCGCCCCGCTTACCAGACTGGATGTAAGTGTCTTCTTTAACTCTTTGGTTGTCGGACTTCCTCTCAGTTCGATTTTCTGTCAGATCTGCTATTTAGCGTATTTCTGACCTGTGCTAATCTTCAAGTGATACCAAATATGCATTTTTTCCCTCATTCTAAGCAAATCAGTAACTAGCCCAAATAGGTTCCTTTTATTTTTTATCCATGAGCTGTTTAAACTTAAAGTAAAGTAACAAATTCAGCTTTATGTACAACACAAACAATGTGTAAGTGGCATTTCTAAATATTTTATTAATGGTCACATTTACAAATATATACTTGCACAAGCTTCCTTGTACACAGATGTGCTTATTTAAGTTTGGTGACAAAATGGCACCACAAAAGGCACACGGGAACCTGTGGGTGGCAGAGTGCAGGTCCCATTGTCCGTCAGAGAAAAACTCCGTCAGCCACTGATGTTTACAAACTGAACAATTAAAGTTTACAGCCTTAAGCTGTATAAGTGCTTTTCATATCATGTGGGCAATTTCTATTTGCTGAATATTCACCAGATATATCCCAATCATCATCCCCCAGTATTATAACTTACTTATTTGTTTATTTATTTACTTATTTTAATCCTTACTCAAAGACATGTTTTTTGACTTTTAGAGAGAGGGGAAGGGAGAGAGCAAGAGAGAGAAACATTGATGTGAGAGCAACATCTGTTGGTTGCCTCCCATTGGCACCCCAGCCAGGTATCGAATCCACAACCTGGGTATGTGCCCTGACTGGGAATCGAACCCTCAGCCTTTTGTTATATGGGATGATGCTCCAATCACCTGAGCCACCTGGCCAGGGCAGTATTCTATATTTTAAAGCCATATTTATATTTAAATATTCTTCCAGTTGTTTTTGAGGATTGCATCAAATGCTAGTCAGTGAAATAGCTGCTGTCATCTTAACTGTCTATAAGAACCTTAAAAAAACAACAACAAAAAAAACCCCAAACAAAACCCAATAGAAGAACGTCGCTACTCAGAAGAATCTCCTAATTACAGTGTAGAAGTCAAATCCTGATTCAAGTATAGCTCTGCCGCTCACTAGCTGTGTGATCTCAGGCAGACTGCTCGACCTCCCTGACCCTTCACTTTCTCATGTCTTTTGTCTTATTGTCTTGAGGATAAAATGAAATATGTCTAATATTTAGCTTCTAAAAGATTCTGGTGTTACAAGAAAGCAAATCATCAAGTAGAAATACTAGTTCAAAATCTTGCAAATAGCACCATTTCATCAAATGCAAAAATCGTTGTATACTAGGTATGTGGTCATTTTAAAGAAGAATTTTATGAGCTGAACTATAATTTTTAAAAATAAAGGCGCTGTAGTTAAATGTTAAGGGGAATTAGCCTAGATGATGCTTTCATGCTGAAACATTTAGTGACCAAATGTTTTTTTTTCCTCTTGGGTAAAGTTTTTACCCCTGTGTCTTTTCAATTGATTATGGAAAAATTGTCAATAGTAGACAAAGTCGAGCAAACCCCTGTGTTCTTGTCACCTGGTATCACCAATGATCAGCTCCTGGACCGTCCTCCTCCATCCATCTTCCTAATCCTCTCCCTCCCTTCCATGTTATTGAAGAAATTCCCAGATATTGTATCAGTTTCATTGTAAATAGTTCAATCTGTGTTTCTAAAATATAAGGAGTTTTTGCCCTGGCTGGTGTGGCTCAGTGGACTGAGTGCTGGTCTGCTAACCGAAGGGTCGCCGGTTTGATTCCCAGTCAGGGCACATGCCTAGGTTGCAGGTCGGGTCCCCAGTTGGGGGCGTGTGAGAGGTAACCACACATCAATGCTTCTCTCCCTCCTTTCTCCTCTTTAAAAATAAATAGCTAAAATATTTTTTAAAAAATGAAATAAAACATAAGGAGTTTTTTCCCTTAAAAACAAAGTTCTCTTTAGCCATTTTCAAAATAAACTGAAGAAAGGCCCCATTTCTGTTGAATCGACAGCCTGTTTCACCACTCAACGTGGTGCAGGTCTCTCAGGAAGCCACTTCTGGGTGGAGAAGGATGCTGGAGGGCATGTGGGCGTCACACACACACACAAAAGAGATCCCCCAGAAACACCCAAACGTCAGCGAGGGACCGAAAATTTAGGAGGAGATCAGCCAGTTTTCCTCTCTTGTTGTCAGCCTTCCCTGAGGTTCCGTCTTCTGTGGACTTGTGGGAGGGTCTCTGAAAGGAGATTGGACAGGACAGGACCGAGCGCTTTGTGGGTGACTTTTTGTTTTTTAAGAGGAATTTAGAAGTCCAGGGCCTTTGGTCTGCATCAAACCTTTTCATCTCTTACTCTCTTTCAACCCACAAACATTTCACAAGGCCAGTGGTCCGTGGGTGGGCGTGCATGACCAAGGCAAGGGTGCTCTTTCTCCTTACGAAATGTACAGTCTGGTGACCTCGTGCTGTGTGGCCCGAGTGTTGAGAAGTACCGTCTGCTTAGGAGACTCAGAAGAGCTAAGGATGTGGGGGTGGGAGCCGTGAGGGCCCAGAAGGGCTGACTCTGGGCATGGGCCACTTCTTGACAATTGCTGCCGGGCTCATAAAAGAGAAGTCGTGACATGGGTTATAAGCCCTGTAGCGCATGAGCCTCAGCTTATGAATGAAGAGTGTGCATGTGGGGGCCATTCTGTCTGCTGACTCTGGACCCGATCAGGCTCGGTAGCCACGGAGCAGAGGCACCCGGACAGCCGGGAGGGGCCGGAGATGGAGGACTGGCCAGAGCGGTGCTCGTTCCTTCATTCCTCAGGGATGAATTTTAGTAGTTATCTGCCTACTTCCTTACCCTGAGTAGCTTGTTAGGTAGGCTAAATCATATACTGCTGTTTTGGGGTTTATAGATTTTTGGCTCACGTTGCTGATTGCTATGAAAATGGGCTACGGGAAATATCACAAAACAGCTGAATTATTCAGATGCAAACCACACGGAATTTCAAATGTTAGTTTCAAGTTCTTTGCCTTTGCACCGGAGATAAGGGGCAGAGGGAGTATTTACTGAAAAGGTCATTAACTGTGGGGCACTGTTCCCAGGTTGTCACATACCTTACCTCATTTCTCCTCGCCACACCTTTAAAAGGAAGGCGTTATCCTCGTTTTGCTGATGAAATCAAGGTTTAGAGATGCCACCCTATAAAGAGCACTTGTCTAGTAAGTGATGGTTTAAACACAGGTCTTGGAGTAGATTTGAATTATTTCTTTCTACCAGGCAAGGTGAGAATGAAGAACTACTCAACATAAGAAGAGGACTATTGATCCAGGAACTGGTAATCAAGTCTAGAATGCCAGTTTGTTTTTTGAATACAGTTAAGAAAAGTTTATTTACCATGTTAAGGATTTCTAATGCTCAAAATGAGTGTGGTTTCTTAGTGGAGGTGGAATAAGAGAAAATGTTCTCAAACACTTTCTAAAGAGATCTGATTTGTCAGTTTCCATAGGAGCGAATGGGGCTATCAACCCAACCAGGGTAACGCACCGAAGACATTCATTCCTTTGGTTATAGTTTATTACTCTCTTAGGGAACATTTGGTAGCCTAAGATCTGTTAAGACTCTTTGCCTTTATTAAAAAATGGTCATAATGAGAAGTATGAGATGTTACTAAATGTGCAGATACTTACCTCTTTGACTTTAACCTCTGACACTTGTTCTTGGAATTCAGGCCCTGTATATAGTGAAGGATTTCATGTCTTGCAAGTGTTAGTAGACTGAAATTTCTAGGTTAGACAACACTCATCTAAATGGACCACTTCTCTGAGCTTCTGCCCTGAAGTCAGACTCCACTGCTTACTGTGTGACTTTGAGGGCAATTATTAACTTCTCCTAGCTTCACTTGCCTAAAATGGGGATGATTATAGATAGTACCCACCTCACATGATGCTTGTGAGGAGCTAATCTATGTGAATGATATATAACTCACGTAAGATGCGCACCACTATGTCAGAAGAATGTGTTAGCCACTTCATATTGGTGGTGACAGTGATGACGAATTTACTGTGTGCTGCTCGTGTGCTGCAGTCTGTGACTGCCAGGGTGAGTGGGGCTCGCTGTCCAGTGCGGAGATAGCCAAAAAAGTGCTCGTCGGTATCACATAGGATGTCAGCATGCTAGGGGGCCATGCGGGGGGTGGGGGTGCAGAGGGACATGGGCGGGGCGCAGAGACTTGGGCCTGTACAAGAATGTGAGGGTCACCTGGGAGTGGAATCTTGAAAGTTGACCATGTGGTCAGCCTTTAATGTCTGTGGGCTTAAATATTCAATCTAAGAAGAATATTGACATTTTGGAAGATCTTGGATAAAAACTCTTATAGTTAGTGACCTTTGATTAATTATAGCTCTGCTGGCATCTCAAACCTCCTATTTATTTAGGCACTTCTTTGGCACACTAGCATAGACTTTACCTGCAAAACAAAGTATTTTCCTCTTCCTTGTTCACTAGGCAAAATTTAAGCCAGAAAGAGAAACTTCCAGAGGCTGGTACAGATACACAGTAATCTGAGAAGTGTTGATCACAGTGATGTCGGCCTTTACAGGACCAGAATGAGTAGAGGGAGTAGCTGAATTTTGGCTTTGGTTCTTAATGATGTGGCTACATTCATTTAATTATATTTTGTTTTAGACCCAGTCTCGTATGCTGAAACATATTAACTCAAGTATAAAAGGACAGGAGTCAGTAATAGAATGGTCATGGTGGTTGATTTGTTGAAATGGAACTTGATTGTAATTTTTCCCCCAAGTGAATACCTTAGAGCATGGAACAGAAGGCTTTGTTTGGGTTTTGAGAGCAAAGCCCTTCTCTTCATAAGGAAACCTTAAACTGGTTTATGTGGAATATTTAAGCTCAACTCTATCGTGACTGGTCGGCCAGGATGTAAGTAAGCTACAAATCACACCCCCAAGTACCTGATTAAGTTAGCCTATTGAATGGAATTGCTAACTCAGTGGTCCTCAAAGTGTGACGGCCCTCAGCTTCACTTGAAAACTTGTTAGAAATGTGAATTCTTGGACTCTACCCAGAGCCACTGAAAGAGAAACTCGGGGTGGGGGGGGTAGACCGAGTAATCCATGTTTGGACAAGACTCCAGATGATTCTGATTTTCTCTCAAGCATGAGAAACACTGGCTTCGATTATCCATCTGAACATTAACAACAAAACCCAAAACCACAAATGATGATTTTGACTTGTGGCCTAATTGAATCTGGTTGTTCTTTCTGATAGTAATGGGCCAAATGGTTCCTGTGCTTCTGTGGCTCCGTCTGGAATGTTGTGAAAACCCTGCTGTGTCGTCAGTTACGTCCTGATGCAGCTCTGCCTCTTTGCCATGACAAGACTACTCAGATGTGTATCATAAAAGGACAGGTCCTGCCCTTTGAAATACTAACTTTTTTCAGAAAGTTACTTTTATCAATTTTGATTTTTATAGCGACTTGTATGATTTTTCCTTTAGGAATTGTCCTGTGAAGTAGAAATGATAGAAACTGAAACCAATCAGTTACTGCTACATAACTCAATATATTATATTTAAGATTATAATCGAAATTGTTATAATGAAGATATATCAGTTGAGATCACAAAATGAAATGGGTTCTAAGCATTGTAACCATGTTTGCTCCGCTGGGCCTTGAAAATAATTGGTGCTCCTTTATTGTCATTCATGATTATTTAGCTACATGTTCTAGCATCATAAGGCCTGGTTCCTCCTTCAGATTCTGCCTCCTCCACTTACTTGATGTGACAAAGTTATTAATCACTCTAAGCTTCAGTTTCTTCATCTGTGAAATGGGATAATAACTGAACATACCTAATTGTATAGGATTTTTGTGAGTAATAAATAAGAGACATGGGAAGCATTAGAGCTAGATAAATGTTAGCTGCTGATATTATTGTTGTTATTATTATAAATATTATTACTACTGCTACCACTTCTGCGCCTGTGGGTGCAGAAGCTTACCCAGATGCACATTTGTGAGAGGTCACTAATTTATGCGCTGCATCTGTCATCTCAACAGGGGACAGAAGATACGGCTTCTCTTTCTCTTCCTAGGTTTTTAGCATCTCTGATATGTCACCCTTTATTACTCTTATATATACATTTTGTTCTTTCATTTGCTTAGTAAGTAATATTTGAGTGCTTACTGTATGTCGGGCACTAGCTAGCACTCCTGCCCCCTGGGCCCTTACAGCAGAGTGTCTCATTTACTCAAATGTGTGCCTTAATTACAGTGGGCCTTGACTGCCGTGGCCATGATCTTACCCACGGAAGCATCTCCTGCTCTGGAGAGAGACATGGACTTGAATCCTGACTAGACTCCCGAACTATGCAATGACCTGTCTGTGCAGTGAACTGTGGCTTTCCTTAGTCTTAGTTTTTATCATTAAAACAGGAATAATACTTGTAAGGAGATTTGAGGATTAATTAAGGCAGTGTTAATAAAGTACCTAGAATAAGGTAGGTACTTAGTAGATTCTCAATAAATGGTAGTCCTGCTTTTCTACCTTTTCTTGCTGTAGGCCGCCTGGAGTAACCGGCAGTGGTGGGTTTGAAGCAAATATAGTTGCCGGTGTTTTTTGTTTCATAATAGATCCTTTGACCTTTTTATTTTTTGAAATCAAGGCATCCCGCTCAATGAATTGTTTTAAGTGGATTTTTTTTTAAAGATTTTTTTTTTTTAATTTATTTTTAGAGAGAGGGGAAGGGAGGGAGACAGAGAGGGAGAGAAACAGCAATGTATGGTTGCCTCTCACATGGCCCCCACGGGGACCCGGCCCGCAACCCAGGCATGTGCCCTGACAGGGAATCGAACCGGGACCCTTTCGTTCCCAGCCCGCGCTCAATCCACTGAGCTACACCAGCCAGGGCTTAAGTGGATTTTTAAAGCTTGTTATTTTGCATTAATCTGTCCTTGATTGACCCCCACCTTTTTGTGGGCAGAAGTGATAAACTTTGATTAGTAATTCTCATTCACATTTTTGGTTCCTGCTGTAATCATCATCATAATTTAAACTGAATCTTGGAAGAACACAAACGAAATGTATCGGAAAGCTAGACTACCAATGTATTTTGGAGCTAAGAAAGGGACATTAGAGACCTAATCAAACTTTCTGCTTCCTCAGATTAGGACGAGGTCTAGAGGACAAAAGTGCCAAGGTCACGTGACATGCCAGTGGTGGAGTTGGGGCTTCCTGGTGTCTGAAACCATGCCGTTGATTTATATTGATGGTCATGTCTTGGTCATCAAATTCAGTCAAGAAGAGCTGTCACTTAGCAAGGCTTCTGTTTTTCAGTTGTGTACTTTCTGGGAAGTATCCTAGAAAACAGATCAGTGGTTATGATATTTGGCTGAAGTCACAATCAGAAAACGCAAAATCGAGGAATGCTCTATGGAAATCAAAGCACTCTCGATTTGACATTTTTGCCATTAGGTAGGAAAACGAGCTTTGTCCTGTTCTTGTTTCTTGGGTTTAATTATTAGTATCTACTCCTCCACCCATTCCCTGATGGCACAGATACTTACATTTTAGTTTTTTTAAATTAGAGGTCAAAAATGAGCAGAAAAGATCAGCAAGAGTATGTAAATCAAGAATGATAAACTTTGGAACCTCTCTGAGAACAGAATGTTTGACAAAATATGTGGCTTCTGAACTCTTTGAATTACCAAAGCATTGTAAGAAATAAAATGTTAAACAAATGTATGGTTTATCATTATTATAATTGGTCACGATGTTGGATTGTGGGGCAGAGTGCATATTAGGTCAAGGTTGGCAAGGATGTGGTGCCTGTGCCTTTGAACTTTATCCCTTGCGCTTAGCACCAGCGGTCTGCTGAGACTGTTCGCTTCTGAATTCATGCAGAGCCTAAAAACCCTTCTCAGTACATTGCCTCTGGAGATCTTTGAGTTAAAAATAATGTAAGGGAAAGAGAAAATATCACTGAAGAGAAGTTATGGAATCCTGCTTGTCAAATTCCTTTTTTAAAAAAAAGATTGATTTTAGAGAGAGGGGGTGGGGAGAGAGAGAAACATCAATTTGTTGTTCCACTTATTTATGCATTTATTGTTTGATTCTTCTATGCTCCCTGACTAGGGATCGAACCCACAAACTTGGCATATTGGGGACGATGTTCTAACCAACCAAGTTATCTGGCCAGGGTCAAAATTCCTTTTCTTTAATGCTCTGGCTGTGGTCTTTGTGTGTATGCGCTATGTGTAAGGTGGGTCAGATGTGTGTATTGTTGCCTCCTTTCAGAATATAATTTGAAAATGTTTTCATCCCCTACTTTTCACTTATCAAGTTAAGCTTTAATTTTAGTTATCTGTAGGACTCTTCACGCAGAAGAATGCCAGAGCAGTTGGGTCGTTGTGTATTTTAAGATTCCTCACCCACTTCTGAAATGCACTTTGTTAAGCCAGGGTTTAGACCAGCAAGCAGTGTTCTCCACACCCTTCCTGCCCTTTAAACTTAATGGCAGCGAAATCAAGAATACTTTGCCTCTGAGTGGCCTCGCAGATATCTGATGACTATTTTCATACCTCGGCTTGTAAGAAAATAAGAGCTATGGTGAATAGCACGCATAGATGCCACTTGCGTCAGGAACTGCTGGAACCAGTTTGGAAAGCTTGGCTGCGGTATTGTGATCTTAAGTGGCAGGGAAAGATTACAGATTTTATTTTTATATTCAATGTTCTCACCTGGTTTTAATGGTTTCTGCTCTGTTAGCAAAAGTAATGCTTTTATTGAAATTATTATTAGACTTCAAATCACTCTTTGTTAAGCCAGGGGGACTTAACTTTTGTGGTTTTTATGTTTTTTAAGTGTCCCAAATAAAAGGCAGTGATAAGGCACGCTGCCCAGAGAGGTGCCCAGAGAGGGAGAGAAGTTGCCACTTCGCGGTCTGTGTGGGGCCCAGGGCAGCTCCGTGCCCTCTTTTGTAATGAAACGCCATTGTAAACGTGGTCTGTGGCTGTTTGTGTTGCAGGAGCGCCCCCGGGCCTTCGACATGCACTCCCTGGAGAGTTCACTCATTGACATCATGAGAGCAGAAAACGATTCGATTAAAGGTAAGTTTTAAAACGTAACCATTTGATTTCAGTAGTGTGAAATCTGTACCATCTGCATAACCTGATCAACAAGATGGCAAATGTTTGGGGTCCCTATTTTGTATCTAGTCCGTTTTATGCACGTTTGACTTTTTGTTAACTACTCGATAGCCAGCCGCTGTAGGCCCGCCCTGGTGTCACTAAGAGAGCCGCCAGAGTACTAACTGCTGGGGGTGGGCAGGTCACCGGAAAGACTGGGACCACACACCTCATTCTCTCTGTATCTCAGGCAACGGCAGCGCAGTGCCGTGAACCGGTATGTCTGCCCGCTCGGCACGGTGACTGTACACCAGGGAGAGTTCAAGTGTGGATAGGTGTAGCCTAGCTTAATGTTGTTGCACAATGGCCGACAGTTTCACAGTTAAAGTGATGTTTTGTCGTTCTTGAAATAGTTCCTGTGTATTATGTTAAGAAAAAATAGTGCTGTTCCCACTTGGATTCCGGCCTCAATTCTATCTCTCACTGCCTGTTCTATCTTGAAGAAGACATTCGGGTTTGAGTGGGCCTCAGTTTCATCTTCATAACAAGAGATTTCAAGTCAGCCTTACAGTAAGGAACTTATATTATAATGGGAGCTTTAAAAATAACATGCAGATACCTGAGCCCCGTCCCATGTGTGGGTGGGGCTTGGCATATTATTTCTTTTTTTTTTTAAGTTTTTTTTAAAGATATTATTTATTTATTTGGAGAGAAGGGAAGGGAGGAAGACAGAGGAGGAGGAGAAGCATCCATGGGAGAGAGAAATACCTATCAGTTGCTTCTCCTATTTGCCCCGACCAGGGATTGGGCCTCCAACCCAGCCATGTGCCCTGACCGGGAACTGAATCGGTGACCCTTTGCTTTGTAGGATGACTCCCAACCAACTCAGCCACACTGGCCTAGGCGACATGTTATTTCTTAGTGTCCTAGTTGATGCTCATGTGTAGCCAGGGTTGAGAAGGACCAGATAAGATGTTTTCTAAGGGCCCTTCCGGATACGATTTTGTGAAAACTATCCTACAAAACAAAATACAGGGCCCAGCACAAATAACGCCCCGTTTTTATTACAAATCTTTTATTATGAAATCATAAGCATGTAATTCTGAAACATAACAAAATCACACTCAAGCACACCATATGGCATTTTAGGTGAATGTTCAAAGTACTGTCCACCTCGTGCGAGACATTCAAGTGCCCTGCATTTTCCTGTGCATGTATCTATTTTACTTGAAAGCACTTAAAAAAAAATTAGATGGTTTGGTATATATGATCATCCCACTTAAGTTACTTGTTTGTTCACTTGTCTGTTCATTCGTTTGCTTGTCCATTCATTTATTCATTTATTCAATGGTTTTGAGCCTGCTGTGTGCCAGATGCATCTTGCACTGGGGTTAGATGTGACAAGGTAGCCTGTGGCTTCAAGTGGTGATCAGCCTGGCCCAGTTTTGGGGGTTTTTTCAGTTTGGTTTATCATGTTACTGATGAGTAAAACTAAATATTTTTCAACAAGTGAATAATGGTCAATTTTTCAATGAGGAAAGCTTTTCAAAGTCTGCAGAGATGAAAAATAATCTATGAAAATAATACGCATCCATCTGATGAGGTAACTTTGAAATAAGATAATTTTGAAGGTCTTCACTGATGTCCTTGTGGAATTCTGATAGATGACTAATCCAATGCGCACTGCTTCTGAGAAAGATGATCTCTCACTCAGAATTGGCTTTATTTTTGCCACTGCTTAGCATTCTGACTTTGGATAGTCCTTCAGCCTCTTTGACCTTTCTTCTCGCTTTTTCATCAGAAAAATGAGGAGAGTCTAAGGTCCTTTCTAGACCAGAAAAACTGCACACCATTAAAAAGTGGCCAAAGGGGAAATCTGAATGAGGTCTGTGGATCATACCAGGGTCAGTGCCCTGGTTCTGCCCTGTAGTTATGTCAGGTGTGACCATGAGGACACACTGCACCGAGGCCTCATGGGATCTCTCCGTTCCACTTTCTGCAACTTGCTGTAAATCTGTAATTTATTCAATGTTAGAGATTAAGTACAGAAAAGGTAGCTGAAGGTAGCTGATTTGTTTATTCTTAATGTATTTGATTCCTTCAGCAACTCTTTCTTCCTTCCTTCCTTCCTTCCTTCCTTCCTTCCTTCCTTTCTTTCTTCTGGAAAGCTTCTTAGTTACTAGGTACTAGGGATAATAAATTAGAACTCATTTTCATGATAAGTGCCTATTCTTTTATTAGAGAAAACACAGTTTGCAAACAGCAGGCGATATAAACAATTTATGATGTGATGCTCTAAGAAGCAAGCCTCTAATTAGTATTTAGGCTGCATGAAAGAGTTTGCAGAAGTTGTTCTTACAGGATTAACAGCCGCATTTTCTTAGTTTATCAGATATAGCCAGGACATCTCTCTCAGGTTTATTTCTTCTCTCTCATGGTCGAATTTTTTGTAAAGTTCTGTCTTTATTCAGTATTCCCTTTTTTTAAAAAAAATAATCTATAAGCAATTTTTACCTAAATTAAGTTTCCTTTAGCTGACTTTGTAGCGATAATCAAAAGTTAAGTCTGATGAAAGAAAAAATTAAATCCGATTGGCCCTGTCTGGAACACAACAGGTTTTGTGAAATTGAGACCTATGTCAAGCATGGCAGAATGGAGTCAGGTAGACCTGGATTAAGGTGACCATTCTGCCACCACAGTTGGTGGGGATTTGATGATGTGACGTATCTATAAAATCCAGTGTGCTGTCTAGTTTATAGAAGACACTCAGTGAGTAGCATCGGTTATTACTAAACACCTATTACGTCTGTTCTCATGCTTATCAAATGAGAAAGCCAGTTTCAGTTTAAGTTGAAGTGCCAAGGTGACTTAAGTATATATACACAAAGTAAATGAACTTGGTGTATGTTTTCCTTCAAAGAGCAATGAAGAATTCGCAGATGAGTTCAGGTCCTCAAATGGTAGACTATAGTTATGCTTGACATATATATATTTCTAACCAAGATGATGAACTTTATGTCACTGTAGTCTGTCATTACCCAAATGTAGTTTTGCCTGGGGGCATACTTTATCTCTTGTCAAACTCTCTTTATTGATTTAGATACCTGTTGGGAAAACGGATACCTGCTTATACTAGTGGTTCTCTTGTTTTGTGAGAGTTTGTTCAAAGGAAATGATAAAAGTTGAGTATCTTTTAAAAAATAACACATTGTCCTTTTAAAATAAGTATATAAAACCTGACTGTCCATTTTGAAAATAAATACCCTCTTCATGTGCCCGGCTTTCTTAGAAACAGAGAAAACAGAAAATGGGCATTAATTCTATGAGACTGGTAGAGAGTGATATGCCTCTCAGAAAAAAGTATAAACGTTCACTCAAAAGAATTCATTTGAGAATTGTTTTAAAGAGACTCTGTCATATGGAGGCAAAATTTATATTTGGGTTTATGTGAAAAATAATTTAATAAAATATATTACGATTGACCTCATTTATTTTTCTCTTTCATTTGTGGCTCCTCATAGAAATGCAGTTTGTGTGTGTGTGTTTAAATAATGAAGCCTAAATTTGGTGCAAGAACTACAAGTTGAATTAATTGGTGTGGCTGTCTTACTTATTTAAATTAAAAGCAAACAAACAGGAAACTGAATTTGCTTTTTCCTTTTGGGAGAAAAAAAAATACTCCCTTAATGTAGTGGGATTTAAAATTTTTATTTTTGCCATCAACAGATGGCAAAGTACTTAATAAACCTTGGAACCTTCAAATATAGTTTTTTGAGCTTCTTTATAAATGTGTCAGTGATTGCAGCTGGCTTGTTGAAAATCTTATCATTTTTCCTTTTTAACATTTTAACAGATGTACCAAAGGAGTACTTAACCTTCATTTCATAATTTCTATTAGTTTTGTTTTACAGTTTATTTAAAAATAGTTTTTCTAAGAATTTGAAGGCCACTATCATTTCCTCCATGTACAGAGGTTTAGCTCTTTGGGAGGAAAAGGGTCCTCCCTCCACCTTATCTCCACACCCTTGCTCTGATCAGCTGGCACGTCTGGATGTTTTTATCTTCGAAATTGCGTGTTGCCTTCTCCATAACCAAAGCTAGTGGCCGTCCGCAGAAGTTCTTCTCCAGAGACGATTTCATTTTCTTTCCTGCCCACCAGTCTCATAAGCTCAGAGCCCAGGCTACAGACCGACTGAGTTTTGATCTCCCAGATCATAGCTCGTGCACTGCTCCGGTATTATTAGGCTTATCAAGTACTTTCTTCATCTGGACAGAAGAATCTTTTACTGTTGTTGGTGCTCAGATGAACGAACATTTGGGGAATATTGTATATTGCTGCTATTTGTGGGGTTTTTCCCTTGCCTATGAAATTGGTACTTATTGTTTAGAAATGGAGCAGCATGAGCTAGATGAAAACCACATGCAAGCACATCTGTTTTCAGCCTTCTGAAAAATAGGCTGGACACCGCGGAATAAAGATTCCTGGAGCCGTATTACATTCAGTGCGTGGTAGGAGAGACCCCTGAAAACCAAGGAGCTTTTTTTATCTTTCCTGGGTGTGAAGGGAATAGAGGAATATAGATGTAGACCAAAGAGTAGTAGTTTGTGGTCTGGAAGCACAGGAGGCAGCCCTGGAATAAAGGGGCAAAAAATAGCAGTTGAAAATGATCAGATGTCAGACCGAGTTGAGCAATTCACACTTGCGTGGTAGTGGTTGAGTATTTTATGTCCTATACACGAAAGCAATTTCACATCCAATTTGCTTCAAAGAAAGCCGAATGAGACAGCAAAATTATTGTGAGAACAAAGGCAATCTATACATTGTCAAACCATTACAGTTGTTCAGATATTAACTAAATTATGAGTCAGAATATCATCTCATTTCACCCCGGAGTGTGGTGAGATGGGTGTCCTGTGCTCTTCATGTTGTTATAGAACATAGCTTGCTTTCAGTTTTTGGAGGGAGGAGCTCAGCACACCCACCCCAACCCTTCTGAGTGTCAAGACATTTTAAATTCTTAACTTGAACATGAGCAGCAGTGACTGCGTTGAGAAGTGCAGGTGTTCCAGGTGCCGATGTTTTTACACGTCCCCGGGGCACCCAGGGAGCCAGTGGCCTATGCAGCGTGAGCCGTGGGAGTGTGTTGTCCAGTTGGATGTCACTGCCTCACTTGCTCCATGTGTTCATTTAATAAGAATTTAAGAGCTGGCTCTCCATCAAAAATGCTATGTATTTAATTCCCGACTGCTGAAGGTATTATGACCTTGCATTTAAAAATACTTTTGATATCTTTTCCTTTCTTTGCTTGCACATTAAATTTGGGAGCCCTTCCACTCTATTTTTCGTTGCTGTGGGCTTGAAACAAATGCATAAATGAGTGGGTAAGTGATCATTCCATCTGTGCCTCTTTTCTTTGTTGCTAAGCAAAAGAATTTATAATAATCTCTCTAGAAGAAATTCAAACTCAGTTGAAAGTTTTGTACACAAAGTCTGTTTCATTAATTTTACTTAAGATTTTTGTTTTTAATGTCACTGTAAGAGAGTGACTATTGGGATAATTATTTAAATTCTGTATCTTTACTGAAGCGGGAAAGGAAGTTAGTGCTACTCAAAAAGGGTACCATAAATAATAACCAGGAAACCTGAAATTTTCCTTCGATACATAATTCTCCTACTATTCCTGTATTCCAAATTGCAGTCACGTAGTCTTCTGTTTGAAAGAACAGATGTCGCGTGCTCATACAGATGTTTTAGAACAGATAGTGTACACTGACGTTCTATAGGCTGAGATAGTTCTAAAAACCTTCCATGAGAGTTGCTTAAAATAGGACTCATATCATTCAGTTATAAATTTAATTTTGGAGTAAATAATGTTTTCTAAAGGGAAATGAACTCTTACTACAATAAGTTTTGTTGCTATAATATTTAAGCGATGTATTTCACATGGGGGTGGTGGGTATCATTTCCTACAGTATTTAACCGATTTCGAGTTAAGTCAGGGTGACCGTGGTGATTTGAGAAAAGACTGCTGCACACTGTGCACCCCAGTCCCCATCACCTTTTCAAAGGGTTAGATGGACATTTTCCTTTAAGGCAGATTTAATAGAGTGTGATACGAAGTGCCTTAAAGAAGAAATGGATACTGCAAACCAGCTAATTTCACTTGGATTTATAATCAAATACCTCCTTCCTAGTAAATCACCATTATTCGGTGTCCACTGTCTCCTGGCATATTGGATGATCTTCACGTATTACGAGTCTTGAAGATTCGGAGTCAGCCAGGCAGCTGCGAGGAGCCAGGCCGGAGCCTTCCAGCACTGGCTGCTCCTTTATTGCTGTGTTTGGAGGATACCAAGTGATTCAAAGCAATACAGCAGGGGAGTCGCTGAGGTCCATGGGGAGTAAAAAATTGCCCTACTTCTAGAAGCCTCCTGAGTAATGGCATGAGGCGCATAGCGAAGAATGTAATTTAAACTCAGCTACAATGAACTTTGTATGTGGCTGTTCAGAAAAGACACGGTTTCCTCTCCTTCTTCACTCTCCCTTCCCTGACTGCTGAAATGGAAAAACCCTGAACAGCCTTTCTCTTTTGCCTGGCTAGTTGTGCCTTAGGATGGGACCTGGGCTTCTGTGTTGAGGTAACTTCCTTTGTGAGGGGAGGAGGGCAGAGGACCGGGCACGTTTGTGGTCGTGTTGCCGGTGCGGGGTGTGTTCTGAACTGGGCACCGTGGTCTCCCTTCTGGTCACCTGGGTCAGGGTTTGGTAGGGTCCTCGCAGCACCGTATAGCAGGCAGAGTTCACGAATGTGTGGGTTGAACAGTGTGGCTACCCTTTTCAGGTTGGGGGTGGTGCTGGTTTTGTTTTGTTTTGTTTGTTTTGTTTTTTAAGGGGAGGGTGGAGGAAGGAAATGTCAAGGAGACCAACATATGATGTTTGTGAACACCGATGTGCTCGCAACGTCAGACAGAAGTCTTCCTCATGCTGACCTCTGGACTGACACCAGCTCGGTGCACACCAGGCGCTCCCGCGCTCCCTCCCACCCAGGCCATTTCCATACCACGTCCTGGAAGTAGGACATAGTGATGGCCTGCCCTCCACACATTTGTGAGGGACTAACGGCCCTTGTTTTGATTTGTTCTGAAAATCCTATAAGCAGTTGTCACAAAGGGGGAGCTTGTCCTATGTCATCCATGATGTAGGTCCATAATTACCTAAGCAGTCCCCTTAACTTAATCCTGAACACTGAACACAATCTTATTTCGGGTCCGTGACAATGGAGTCCTCATCTTCAAACACTGTTTCGACTCTGATTGTACCTGGCTGAGAGGTGAGGGTGAGGGGGTAGGGGAGAGAGCGGCAGTAAACATTTTATGTCATTGGAGGGTTCGAAGATCCTAAACATTTCTTTAAAACACTCTTTTAGCTTACCAACATTTTTTTTTTTACCATTCTATTAAGGCAAACATATTTTATGGCTGTTGTGACTTAATTTTGTCTTACATTCAGGGCAGTGAACTATATGTGACAGTTAACACTTAGAAATAACAAATTAGAAAACAAACAGCGACCAGGAAGCACAATATGTGCTTTTCTGTAACGTTTCACATTCACACTCAGTATCGTGTCTAGCTTAATGGGTTTAGGTATCACCGCATAGACAGACGGGAACAATATTATTTAACATTGAGACTTGAAATCTGAGGGACACCGACGTTGCCCACAGCTCGTCAGTGTTAAGTGTCAGGGACCTCTGCAGGAAGAAAAAGTGGAGGAGCTCCAGGACATCTGTAGAGACCCATTTTGTTCATGCTCTGCATCCAAATTCATAACAGCTGATTGTGTACCTTTTGATAATGTCACTTACTATTTTTGGTTTTTTCCTTCCATGTTATAAAATTCTGTGGCGAGGTGGCAGCCACTAAAACAGCGCCATGGCTCCTGTCTACACAATGGAAGTCCTTCTGACTGTGGAGTCACACAATGGGGCGTTGTGGTGGCGTCCCCAGGCTGTCCTTGATCCTGCTCCGTGATCCTGGAACAGGTTCTCTGTTGACTGTGAGGGAGGGAGCAATGCCACCTGGTTCATAGCTGTCATAAAAGCATCCAGGATTCTCTTTGCTTTCAATTTAGCAACAGGAAGGATGGAACAGTTACACAGTTGTGCGCAAAATTATTTCTTCCTGATACACATGGAAATTCTATCTGAATGTTATAGCAGTTGATTCGCTTCTCAGCTGTGCACGCCTGATTTGTGGATTTCTCTGCTCACTGTTTTCCCCCTGTGTGGCCACCAGCCTCACTACCAAAGGTAAAAGAGGGACAAGAGAGAAAATCCAGTGAACATGATGTTGTTCAGCAGTAAATGTTTGCGGAAGGGATACATTTCTAACTGGTTTTAAACGAGTTGCTCCTTTTTCGAATCCGATCGGGAGAGGGGCAGGCTGCCCTGGGCTGTATTATTTTGTCTGACCGACCGATTCGGAGTTCAGCCCCGCACCAGTGCCCTGCATTCTACAAGCCAGGCTTTGTTTTCTCCGGGGACTACCCGGTAACCAGTCAGGGAGGGGCACCGGTGGAACTCGAAGGGAAAGCAGTTCCATGGTCTCTCTGGAGTCCAGTCGGGCAGGTGCCATACACTGGGAGAGAGGAGGGATCCGCCAATTAGAGGACGCTTTTTTAATTCTTGAGAAACCAACAATCAAGTGGAAGTCTTAATTCTGAATGAACAGCCATGATTAAGTGAAGTATAAAGAACATAAAAAAACCCTAACTTCAACTGGCTATAATATTTCAAATAATAAATGTCTGGCATGGTTAATTACATAGAGATATTTAAATCAGCCACTTGGTCTCTTTATTGTAAATGATTACAAGTTGTTTGCTTGTTGACAAACAGACTTTCTCAAATTGTAAGAAATAAGAAGAGAAGCATTTTGGACTGTGTCCAAAGCTGACCCTGCCGTTTGCAGTCACGTGGCCTCAGGCCAGTCACCTCTCTCTAGCTGTCAGTTTCCTCACTGTAGACAAAGGGGTTGAACTTTGTGATCTCTAAGTTATCATCAGCAATTCCATACAATCGCTCTGGCATGCTATTCCTCAGTGACAAAATTGAAGATTTTAAAGGTTTAATGACTGAAAATAGTGTATCAACTTCGTGATTCTGGGTTTGGTGGTATTTCACATTGAGTAGTTTGTAGGAGGGGTCTAACCAAAAATCAAATTTAGTCGGCTGAGTGAAGGCTTTGCTTCTAGACTGCGTCTTTCCTTTTTCAGAGAGGCCTCAATATATTACGTTTAGGAAGCAGTTGTTAAACTTGACCTCAGGAAATGTTTCTGCTCTTGGTTTGTGGACCACAGGCCTCTTCGGCCGCGGGAGTTATTCGATGGGCCTGTGAACCCATTAAGACCAGGCATTCCAGTTAGACATGTCTTTTGTGTATGCGCGATTATCTTCCGAAGGCACGTGGATGCTGGTGTGATGAAATGAAGATACATTGAAAGGTGCTGATGAGTTCACAGTGGCCTTTTATGACCGAGGGTGGTGGTGGTGTTTCACTCGTAGTATTCACTGGAGTGGCAGTTGTCGTGGTGGGGAGCCTCTCTGAAATGTTTTGATCAAAATGGGCCTTCACGGTCACAGCAGCTATGAAATACTGCCCCAGAGAGCTCCTCTCTCGTTTGGGTGTAACCTCCTGCCGTTAGCATAGTCCCCGCCACAGAAAGGAGCAGAACACAAAGAGGAATTTAATGGAGGAAACGGTGAGGAGGCAGACAGAGAGGAGTGAGGAGGTCACCTCTCCCCTATCCTAGGTCATTCTCTCCACTGAATAGCGTTTTGGAACTTTGTCTGTGACGTCAGAAGCCGTCTTTGTGCCCTTTGAGGCCAGGCTGAGAGTGTGGGCTCTTCAGGCAACATGGGGCACAATGCCAAGGGGCAGGGGGAGCCATCGGACGGGGGTGAGTACGCCTGGAGGTGGGTGACATGGTAGCCCTCGTTGGAAGGGGAGCCCGCCTTCTTTAAGCCGCAGGGCATGTGGAAGTACCTTGCATCTTCGCCTCTGCCTGTACTGCACCCCACACAACCTGCGCGTGTTCCACGTTCCGGGTGGCGGATCAAAGGGCCCATCGATGCTGGTCTGCGTTGCTCTTCCTCTGAGCTAGACACGGATATTCTGTGTAGGGAGCCATTTCAAGTGAAAGGGCACTTACTTAGATTTTTATGCTGTGCTCCTTCTGAGAATTCTCTCCAACTGAAATCCTTACAATAACCCCTTACGTGAGGTTTTTCATCTCCGTTTTACAGTTGAAGTTGAAGTTCAGAGAGATGCAGCAGCCTCTGTAAAGTCCATCGACTCGCTGGGACCTGGAGGGTCAGCAGGGAGCACACGCCCCGGCTCCTGGGCCACTGGCTCCGGTGCCCACTGTGTGGCACTGACGGGGGAGACGAGCGTCACCCAGTGTGAGCGTCTGTGTCTCCGTGTGCTTTAGGCAGAGAGTGGGCTTTGAATCTCTTCTATCCCGGAGACTGAGTACGGAGTTTAAGACCGTGTTCTATCCCGGTCTTCTGGAGAAGATTCAGATCTCTGCTGGTTTCTCGTAGACGGGCGCTCTACTGGGGGTGGGGGGTGGGCTGGTCACTGAGGAGACTTTTCCAGGCTGGCATGTCCTTTTCCCTGAGTCCGAGTCTGACTCACCAGGCCTGTCAGGAGATTGAAGCGAGTGTGCTCCCGAAGTGATTCAGCTGTGCTGCGCTCCCGCCCCACCCCGCCGTCATCCCCTCCTCCGTCCCCTCCTCCATCCCCTCCGCGTTGGGGGTCTGGGTAAGGTCTATAGGCCGTTCCTCCAACAGATACCCAGCAAACATCCACTCTGTGCCGGGGAGTAAAAGCAAAGACTCCTACCTCATGCAGTGTGTTCTCCGCATAATTAGATATCTTTGAATGGCGTGTTAATTATTCAGTTTTGAAAGCTAATAAGAGGAAGAAGACTCAATGTCTTGAGTATCGATAGCAGAAAATAGGAACTGGGCCTTCTGAGAAACATCTAAAGGTGAAATTAGATCAGGTACGAAATTCAAGCACATTCTTCTCCAGGGTTCCATAAAGTCATCAGAATTTATATTAAATAAGCGATTTGAGTTACTACTAGGTATATATGAAGAAAGCCCACTAGTGACTTTGCAGATTGCCTTTCGGGGTTTGGACTTCGGTCACCAGGCTTCAGAGCGGCTTCTCTCTCTAAAGTTCTCAATCACTCGCAGACAACTTAGCGGGTGGTCCCTAGGGATTTCATAGTTTGTCTGGATTGTCTTTTATTTCCACTCATGTTAGTTCAGAGAGCCATTTCTGAAAACCATTTTTACCTTGGAGCACAATCCTTGATGTTCATTCACTGGGTCTTTTAAAATACGTCCCTTGTAACACGTGCTGCTTTTAATCAGCCACCTTTTTGCAAGGTAAGAGAGTTATAATTTACTACCGTAGCTTTTTTTCTATACTACTTAAAGCTTTTCTACTATCTGTTGGTCTGTTTTTCCACTTTTTTTCCCATTATGGTATCCTTAAACAAACAAACAAACGGGCCTTGGCTGGTTTAGTTTGGGCAAAAACTGTGCCTGGTTTTTTAAAGCTAAAAGAATCGCCATTAATCACTGGTATCATAACATCCTCTTAAGGCAAGTTATCTTGTTGCTCTGTCCTCTAAATGTAGCATCTAGAGTCAGAAGTCCTCTGGCAGCGATAAAAATAGCCTTCCTGCTCTCTGGCTTGTTGTTAGGCTTACTGGCAGTCCGAAATCTTTTGAATTCCTTAATTAGGTCAGCTCTTTGCTGGTCTCTCTCCCGAGACCTTCCCTCCTGCCTGAAATTCTGAGGTGCTTTTAGATCTGGCGGCTTCACACCTGCACAGAGTCGGAGTTAACACAGCCCTTCCTTTCCAGGAGGCCTTCCACCGTCCTGAGGAACCGATCCCACTGGTTCTATTTACCTTACAGATAGATGCTCTTTTCTTTGGCCACTATTGCAACCTGTGTTTCGAGCTGCTGGTACAAAAGGAGGATCCTCCTGACTTTATTAAAAGGAAAAATGCTAAGTTGAATTTTCAGAGTTTTCATTTCCTAAAATACTTCTACTGCTTTGCCAGTTTGGCTGTTACAAAAGCAAAGAGTTAGGTTTTTTTTCCTCCCTTCTCTTCCAGGGAAGAATTATATTCCTGTTTGTAACCAAGAACACTAGCAAATTTCTCATTTCTCTGAAGCTGAAAAATCCCCAGATGGCCGCTCCCTTCTTCAAGGTTCCAGTTTGGGTCTTAGGTGCTAAAAGGAATCCTTCCTCTCTCTGTCCCTGACAAGTGGAAATGGTTGCTTCTCTCTGGCTTATCGTTGGGGAGGGGAAAGGAATTAGTATTAATTAAGTACCTACTCTATTCGGGGGGTTTTCTGGGCATTCTGCAAAAACTGTCTCATGAATTTCTCCCAACAGCCTTACGAGATAAATGGGAACTTCCCTGCTATACTGAGGTTCAGAGAAGCTAAGTAATGTGACCCAGGTCACAAGATGGGGCTGGCCCAACCGGCCGCCCCGCTCGCTTTGTGTGCAGTAGCACAGGGCTGCCGTTGCTGCTCTGCTTCCTTCGCTCATTCAGCAGCTGCTATTGGGCGCCTTTCTCTGCTCCAAGCTCTGGGATGTAAGACCCCAACATCTGTCCTTAAAGATCTTGCCCTAGAGGAAGAGATAGCTTAGAAATAGATAATTTAAGCACAGTGTCTTAAGTGTCAGGGGTGTCATATGGAACATGTGACTTATCTGACCCAGAGCAGGGGGCTTGTGGTAGGGAAGGCTGACCATATGGGTGAGGCCTAAGAGAGACGCTGCCTGGGCAGAAGGGTGGGGGCTCTAGTGGGGAGATATTCAGGGCAGGGAGAGAGAAGGGCCTTCTAGACAGAGGAAGGAACTCGGAAGCAAAATTTAATGGGCCAGTTGTTCTGAAGGTCTGAAGTGCTTAGCCTGGGAAGGGAAGTGGCAGTGTGGAGAGGGGAGCCTGCGGGAACCAGCGAGGGAATTCAGTATTTCTCTAAGCCCTGGCTTGTAAACCGAAAGCCAGTTCTGTCCCAGCGAAGGGTTTTGTTTAGCCTAGACTCTGTGCTTATTAATTTAAATGGATCTTTGGGGGTGCGGGAGCTCTCTAGTTGGTGTCAGCCCCAGCCAGCCCCCCCTTTATGATTTTGCAGGCAGACCTCTGTACTGGAAGTTGGTTGTATCACATATGGGTCCGGAGGGAGAATAAAATTCCAGATTTTGATGGGGGGGTTATTTTTAGGTTAATAGAATAAATTATTTATTTGTAATAAATTATTAAAAATAGTCATCTTTATATCATTCAGTGGTAGAACATTTTAAATACATTTTTGTTAGTTCATATAGGTATGTGTTCTGCATTTGTATAAGCATGAAGTATTCAAAAACTGCATTTATTACACGTCTCTTGAGCCTTGCTACCCATTGTCTGGGTCCCCACAGCGCCATCTTGCTGCAAGCCTCTGACAGTGTTGGAAAAAACCAATCTGGGAAGGCAGGCAGAGCACCTCCTTTAAAAAACTATTTATTGCAGTACGGCTGCTACGTACTGAGCGTGAACTAAAAACAACGAGCAGGAGCAAGGTGTGGGAGCACTGCTAGCTAGATGACAACGACGAACGCATGCATGTGTGTGTATACGCGAGTGTGTCGTGTGCAGCAATCTTGGATCTACCTGAGAAACAGGCTGTACTTACCCTTCCCCTGTCGGAAATTTGTAATGCTGTCTCCCAAAGACCTCCCCCTTTTCTTTGGAGTATCTAAGGTCTTACAGTGTAAATCAATTAGAAAGTTAGCTTAGGATGTTACCCTACTCGTCACTTTCCAGGACTGCATGGCTATCTGTATTTTGACAACCTGGTAGAGTTTTCCCCGATTGTCACTCCTCGGCCTACACCATGTCACCAACGGTGTTGGCATGATTCTGAGAAAGAGAAGGTCACAGCATGAGATCGAATAGCGCCGTGGAGCACTGGATAGGTTTTGGTCTTCGTGTGCTTGAAAGGGCAGCTTTCGCTGAGCCGTTTCCTGCTGAATCATCAGGAGCGATGGTGTCTGGTTTACTTTTTAAAGAATAACTTTTATTTGATCCAACTTTGAAAGTAGTACATACATATGCTGCTAATATATTAATTTCCTTCTAGTCTTTTCTCCTTTTATCTCATTGAGTAGGTTACTTTAGTTAGCGTCTTAAAAGAATATGATAGCACATACTGTTCTTTGAGCACCTCCTCCTCATGTAATTCTTCGTCAGCCTGGTTGGCAAATTTTGGTTCTCTCCCAACTCGCAGATGCCTAGCATAGAGCTGCCTGGTTGGAGTGTGGATCTTTTCAAGGCAGTAGAGTTTGGTGGTGTGGTTCCCCAGAGTCGCACTGTATCAGTTGCCTATATTTGGCTAGGTTGGGTCATGTCGCCAAATATAGTCTGTGCCTTCTGCGTGATGTAGGCCAGGCTTCTGGCTCCAAATGCCACAGCTGGCCCCCAGGGACTGTGACTTTTCTGTTACTGTGTCCTTTCAGTTAGGAACTGCTGATGAGGCAGTACTTCTTTATATTTGTAACACAATCAATACCGAGAGGATTCAAAGATTGAATTTCCTTTACCAAATAGGTTCATTTGCCTGAAATCCTAGTACCCTCCTTTTCCCTCGAGGAATTAAATTCTAAACGTGCCAAGACCTGGGTTATGTTTATAGATAGGATAAGTTACCAAAAACCCAATGAAACAAAAACCATAAACACTGGGTTATATTTAGGGTTAGAAGTGTCGGTTATTTTTGTTTTACTTCCCTTTATTCATTTGTTAAATGCTGGTGTTCTAAGTTCAGTGGAATGAACTCACTGAGTGCTTACCTGGTGTCCAAACAGGAAATTCAAGGTACTAGTTAAAAAAAAAACAAACAAAAATCCCTCTCGTCCCTAAATGGGGTTATTATGTAAGAAAGAGAAGAATATTCGGCAGTAGCTGAAATCATTACCTAAGGAGATTGCTGGTACAACATGGCTAGAAATAAAATTGGGCGAGTTGATCTAAAAGGGGGGTTTCCCTTTTGGGAATGGTGCCCTGAAAAAGGTGAAACTGAAACGAAAAAAGATTTGAGAAATCCCCACCAGATGAAGGAGGGGATTATCGATAATCTAGCCATGAAACAGAAAAGGCAGAAATGTCAGTGCGGGTGGGCCTCCACAGAGCAGGGAGGCCATCGGAGCAGAATGGACAGAGTGTGGGGAGCATGGGAAAGGCATGTGGGAGACTCAAGAGTCCCACGGCGCTTCAAATGGGAGCTTTCAGAAGATTGTTCCAGAGAGCAAGTGACGTGTGTGATCCATGATAGATGTCATGAGTAGATGGCCCTAGATATTTTAATTATAGAAAGAATTTACGGAAGGATAGGGCTGGCAGGTTAGGGAAGCCTTAAAAAAGTTTTTTAAAAAAGTGTGTGTTTTTTTTTTAATGTCACTGTTTATATTTTAAAATTGAAGTAGAAAGCATTACTGATATTTAACAAAATGTCACGGATGTATTTGCTACTCAGACGTCCAAATCGAGTCCAACCTGAGAAGACTCATAAATAAGACCAGGTCAAAAATTAAAAACAAGTATCACCTTTCAGAGTTACACCAGGAACCTTGCCAATGATCCTTCAGTGCCCTATTGTGTCCGCTGGAGACTAGAATGGCTGTATTCAGAAGTCTGAAGAGCAGAAACGACATCAAAGGTCACCTCCCTTGGGGGCGGAGGGTTGGCTCTCCTTAGAGGGTGCGCCAGGAGACAACTCTGCGAACCGAGTGTGGGACGCTTTGGTGCCCGCAGCTGCAACGTTCCTCCTCTTCTCCTTAAAAGTTACCCAAAAGGGGAGCTTCTGATGAAGTAGAACTTGCTTTCGTGAGCTGGGCCAGTCTGTTCGGTCATTTGTCTTCAGATTTGCACTGCCGTTCGTCCTTCCTTGGCATCGCGGAAGAGATTGTTATAGTTCACAGGAAACGGCCATCTGTGACTTCAGCTGGAACGTCAGCATTAAAACTGTCGGAATATAGGAACACCCTTTTAGAAATATAGCAAACCATTTCTTCTTTACTTCAGTTAATGTAATTACATAAATTTGGTTTTGTGTGGACTCATATCATCTTTTGAAAAAATGTTTTATGGTAAATAAAAACGACGTGATTGCTCTGTTAGTTTGTTACCCAAGGGCTTCACAGATGGGAAGTGTGCACTGTGTTCCATCACAGGGCAGTTGGCCGCGCTTCCGAGTTAAGTGACTCAGAAACAGCTCTCACCCCCTCCCAAGTTTTGAACCGATGAGGGTCCTGTTCTTGTTCCAGCATCTCAGGTCTGCGCTCTTTAAAAAGCACTGTGACAGGTCAGATGATCCGGCTGTGGTCCCAGCAGCTCAGATGGAATTTCAGTGGAGCTGGATTCGGGCTGTCTCTATGAGCACTGAGTAACGAGGCCAAGTTTTAGGAAGAAATTGAAATAAGTTCATCTGTATTTCCTCCTTCCTTATTGCCATCCCTGCCTCCTCTCCCTTGATAGGAACAAACTGAGAGTTTAAATAGAACAATTAACAACGTAATAACAATAAAAACAATCCTTGTTCTTGATTTTAAGTTGTAGGAAAATGATTAAGTTCAGGTTTTGTTTCATGTTAGACTCCCAATTTTGGATGTGGATTAATTAAAGCTGCAGGCAATGAAGAACGGTGTTCTCTTTTCGCGGCCTGCGCTCACTTCTGTGGAAGCCGTCTCCGAGAGGCAGGATTTGGAGAGATGCAGGCTAGTTGAGGCCTGAAGCTCCTTCCTGAGGTTGTAAATATCCGTGAGATTGAGGGCTGCACGGTGCCCTGCTTCCTGTCACGCTCGGTGGAACCGGCAGCATCTTCCTGGCACTTTGGCAGGCTTGCCCCGCCCAGCCTCCAGGCACAGGAGGAGCTCTGCCCACCCACCTACAAAACCATGGAGAGTCTGTGTGGGTTTGTAGGGTCGGAGTTCAGACTGCGGGTTCCTGCGGAACGTGTGTAATTCTGAACTGATTTTCAGTTCTCCCGCTACTCCTGATTTGTACAATGCTGGGCTACGGTAGCTACTTCACAGTCAAGTTCTCCTGTCCATTCCTTAGGTGAGCAAGACTTTATTGGGGGTTCTTCACCTTTCTTATGAGGAGGGGTGTAAATGGGCTTGTAGAATATGGAGACTTAAAAATGTTGCCAGAATGATTTTGATAATTTATAATGATTTTTATAATCCTGTGCTATAAATTATAAAATAGCATTCCGTAAGGATCTGTGGTCTAGATGGCTCAACGTACATATAAAATTCTTCTCAAACAGAAACACAATTCCTTAGAAATAGAGAAACCATTTCCGGTTGCAGCTCCCTCCCTTTGTTTGTGGTCACCAATTTAGAAGTTGGCATGTCCTGTGAAAATTTTAGTACCTTCACAAATTCTTTTCTGATTGGCATTGTAAGTGCCCATTTTCGGTTCAGAACTAGGTTTTCGAACCACTTAAAAATTCAAGGGAAACTAACCCAGCCTTCTTCGAGTGCGTGCTGTGCCGTGGGCACTGTGCTGTGTGCTGTGATGTTTTCCGTCGTGTGTAAATACGATGATATGTTTTTATTTACGTGCTGTACTTATTCTCCAAAATGTGCACTTTAAACCCATTAGCACGTCTGTTCCTGTAGGCATAAGTCTGTCACTTTTGTTCTAAATCATGGAAAATTATTACTTCTAAACATACTTCTAAAAAGCAATAAAAATGATACATTTGAAAAATTGTTCACATTTCTGGGGCAAAGAATGTGGATTGTTATTATGAATTGATATTGGAACAGAATGCTACAAAGAATTTTACTTTAGAGAGGGAGTGAGAAATTAGAAATGACCAACTAGGTAAATTGGAGAGGGAGTGAGAAATTAGAAATGACCAACTAGGTAAATTGGAGGGACATTTTACTTTCCTACTTTCCAGCTTCCCTATTTGAACGTTTGTGAACATGCTGATTGATATATATGTCCTCTGACTCATTGTGTTTATTAGTGCAACAAAAGTTTTATCCCATAATATAGCTTTTTAAATACCTTACTATTAAAACTAGAAATTCAGTTTTGTTATTGAATACGCTTAAACCATCCATGAAAAAACAAAATTTAGTAACGGCCTTCTTTTACCTTCAGGTCGTCTAAACTATTCCTATCCAGGATCCGATAGCTCTCTGCTTATTAATGGTAAGTGATAATTGATTTACCCTAGCCAAGTTCACGGACGAAACAAGTTAGTGTAGGTGAACAAATATAGCAGTTACGCTTCCACAAGTGGAGAAATGGCATTAGTTTATTCTGTGGTGACCATTGAAAGTTGCTATGAATCTGTCAGGAATTTTATGAATAATGATTTGTCGTGCAACTTGTGGCAAGAACTTTTTAAACTTTGAGAGCCAACCCATTCTGTCTTGAAATTGGTCACAATGAGAATTACGTAATGATACAAAAAGATGGCTTCATCTAACTTTAGCTGCTGTAGACTGACCTTTGAAATGTCAACATAAACCATTTCCATGTAGCTGAAAAAATGTTCCAGTGTAATCAGAGATCTGAAAGCAGAAAAAGCAGCCGAAAACCGCAGGGGTTGACATTGCAAAGGACAAGGTCATTGACTATTTGCTCTCTAATGAGAACAAGGAAAACGCAGTTTTATTGGCCTTTCCGGTGTCCTCTCCCCGCCTGTTCTAAGTATCAGCACTGTGCCGATCAGTTCTGTTTTTATAAGCATCCGCTGAGGCAGACTACGTTTCAGAGGGAGGGAGGGCAGGCACGCTTACGCGGAGCACTAATTAGAGAATCGGAGAGTGTCTGTTTGGTAGCCTTGGAGGTTGAAATAACTGGGCGGACCGGAGAGGTCTTGTTTGCTTCGTTTCTACTCATTGACTCGTGAGTGGATTTCAAATTGGTGGATTCATTTTGCCTTCTGTTTCCAAAAACTCATTTTATGTCCCACCACTTCTGAGAAGTGTTGCCTAAATAGCTTTATTCTTCTGATTCCAAAAACAAAGCAAAACAAACCCCAAAACTTCTATTCCCTGTGATATATTGTGAATGGGGCAGTAAAATTTATCTTTCTGGCTGGACCTCTTTCTGGCCAGCGTTTGAAATCAGTGCCCTGTAGGACGCAGGGCTGTTGCTCCAGGGAAAGTGAGGAGATTTGACTCACGAGAGTGGCTGCAGGCGCATCAGATCCTCAGGAGGCTCTGCGGTTTATAAAAGCCTTACTTGTTCACCAGACTTTGGTCTTTTTGTGCTGCCCTGCCAGAAATAAGGCCAGAATATAATATTTCAGCATAACTATGTAGACTGAAAAGGAAACCCAGCAGGAACAGTGGCATCAGGCTCAGGGGGCTAATGTCAGGGTTGCCTCTGGAGCGTTGCCCACGGACCAGCCCCAGCAGCAGGTCTGTGTGCTGAAAACGGCAGCGAACCAAGGTTCACGATGCCACTGAGCGATCCCCGGGGGCAGAGTGATCGCTGCTGCTTTGTCCCAGTTTCCTCATGAAGTCACTGAGTTGGGCCAGTTGCCCCTTGGTCCATCTATGTTGCAGTAAGAAAACTAAACATTCTCTAGTGGGTTTTCCTTAAAGCTAAAATCGCTTAATTTTTAATAAAATCTATTATGAGATTATTTTTCCTTCTTTCCCCCCATAAATATTTTCTGTTATGAACAGATCATTTTTTAATGACCCCTACTTGGCAAAGAAAAAAATAAAGGTAGCCTTTTCCCCTAAATATTTCTGTTTGGAAATTTTACTGGTTCATCGGTTCCAGAAGGGGACTGGAGGTGTTTTACCATAGTACTCACAGAAATTGTGTGTCTTATGAAGGTCTGCTGGCTCAGGCTCACACCGCTTAGCCTGGAAGGTAGGAAGGCAAAGAACAAAGCAACGTCAAAGATATGTGCTGGCTCCTCACGCAAGACCTCCGCATGTGAGGTCACGGCTGCCGCGGTCTCAGATCTAGCGTGTGTGGTCGAGGGCTTCAGAACTTGGTTTTGTAGGATTTGATCAGGTGTTAGTTCCTAATAGCCAACCAGGTAGGACCAGATGCCAGTTTATCCGTTCATAATGGAGAATGAAACTTCTAGGTAGACCAGATGTTGGAGCTGACTGATAGACTGACTTTTTCTTCAGGAGCAAAGTAGATTACAACGGAAGACTGATTAAAAAGTGTGCAGGTTGGGAGGGAGGGGTGTTGAGACAGTGTCTTCGTCATCCTGATTCAGGCCTAGTCACAGCCCATTCTCCTCGGTCACGTTTTCTTCTCCGGTGGATGGCGGCTTTGCATACATCGGCTTGTTCATGTACTGATCCCTAGGGGCCTTGTCCTCATTTTCGCTCTGGTTTGAGAGTACCTATATTGCAAATCTAGTGTACTGCAGTACGTGCCTATTGAAGGTAAACTGAACCATCGCAAGTACTACCCGTCTCATAGGATGGGGTAAAGATTAAATGCATGTAAGTCACTTAACATAGCGCCTGGCACATGGTAAAGTTAAAATGGAGTGTCATTTTGGGGAGGAGGTAGGAATGTTAGTGCTAAAGATTTATAAAGAAAAAACACAATACAAGGAATTAAGAAGAATATATAAAAATTGTCTGTGGCTGAATATGTTTTTTTTGGTCTATTAATTAAGGTAAATAACCTAAAACCTACTATACATTCACTTTTAAAAGCAGTCCTGTCACATCTTAGTTCATTTTCAGTTTAGAACTGAAAATAAAAGTCTAACATCTAGTGTTGCTTTATATTTATTGTTTAATTTTAGGACCTTAAGGAACCATGAGGAACCCTCTGTTCAACCTTAATATTCTATCCAGGCTTCAAAAACCTTTAGAAAGGGAATTATCTATAGCTACTCTACTTTGTTTTAACTTTAACTTCCAGAGCTCTTTCTTCCCAGCTTCTTTCGAGTTGAAAGCCATTTCTTGTTTTGTTTGGATACAATGGTTGAAGAGCTGTTTATTCTCTTCCTTGCATGAATATTTGCATTTCAACTATGAAAATTATTGTAGATCTTATTTTGAAATTTTCAAGCAATCTCAAAGAGAAAAGATTCAGAGCGATCTCCTTGCTTCGGCAGTCTACACTGGAATGCTGTTGGAGTATGCATCTACAGAGAGAAAGGGCTCACTCCCTCAGCCCGTGGGTCCCATTGCTGCTGTTGGGTCCCTTTGCCACCCTCGGTCATCAGCCTTCATACTGACAGCGACCTCCATGGACCACTCGTGCCTCTTAAAGACGTTGCCAGTGTAATCCAGCAAATGATCATCCACAGCTGCCCTGAGAATGCCATAGTGCACGTTCTAGGGAATCATTCCATTTAGTGCTGGCTTCTTAGTTGTAGAGATGTTTCGGAGAGGGGATCCTTGGATTCGAAATGTGCTTTTTAAAAAAAGAAGCTGTCTAGGTCCTTTTTGGACATTGTATTGGTTTGCTAGGGCCACCATGACAAGGGCCACAGATGGGGTGGCCTCCAAGGAGTTTGTTTTCAGCCCGAGAGCCTTGGAGTCGGAGTTGGTTTCTTCTGAGGTCTCTTTCCTTGGCGCGGAGGTGGCCATCTTCTCTGTGTGTTCACGTGATTTTGCCCTGTGCATGCCTGTGTCCTAGTCTCTCCTTATAAAGGACACCAGTCACACTGGGTCAGGGCCCACCCCACTGACCAAGTTCAACCTGAAGCTCCTCTGTGAAGACCCTCTCTCCAAAGATAGTCGCATTCTGGGGGTTGGGGCGGTGGAGGGTGGGGGTTGAGGCTTCAGCACAGGGATTTTGAGGAGGGGAACTGATTTATCCCGTAACTGATGCCTTTTCCCACGTAGCAGGAGAGGGTTTCCTAAGTTGGATGTAATAGGGATACAGTTAGAATACCCATCTTATGCTTATAAAAGCAAGCCAGTTTTTTAGCTAAGTCAGAAAGGAAATAGATTAAAACATTAATTTTTCCTTTTCCCAGCTTGAAGCCTTATTTTGCCTAGGAAAATGAACCGGCAGCCGCCAGCACCTCTGTGACAGTGCTTATGGCTTGTCCTTTTCCTCCAAACCCCCGTTCTGCTGCTTGAGCCATTGGGACTAGGTGCCTCAAAAAGGAATGTTGAAAAAAAGAAAAAGAACCTTGTGGCAGAGAAAGTCACAGAAGAACAAGAAAATATATTAGGTTTTAACAGGCTCATGTATGTATTTCCTCTGTGGATGTCTTTCACTTAGTAGCATCAACTGCAGTATTTGCTTGTCCCAGAGGAGGTTAGTAAGAGGTCTGTGAAAGGTTAGCATGCAGTGCACCAGCTCTTACTACAGTTCTAGGGAGCGAAAGGAGGAAGGTTGTTTGCTGAAGCGTCGGGGTGGAGGGAAGAGATCTGTGAAAAGGGCGTTTAGATTTTAGTCACTGAAAATATATATAATAGGGTTCTAGTTGCTACAATAAGGAGTGAAAAAGATAATATGAAACATATTATAAATTCTAATGGTGCTTTACAATTGTTAGCCGTAGAGTAGTAATGAAAAGCTAAGGGTAATTTTGGAAGACCAACCTAGGAATGAATGTGTGTGTGTGTGCGCATGTGTGCATGTGCGTTGTGTGTGTGTGTGTGTATGTTTAAGGAAGGAAAAACATTTTGGTTTACTGGATGTCTCACCAGCCATCGTATGTACATCTGGTATTGTCCACTCTCATCAGCTCCCCATTTTTATAAGTGACAGACAGGATAAGAATATGCAAAAACTAGACTTATATTCTCTGTCCTCTAAGATAGCTTTTTACAGATAGCGGTCTCATCTCTTCATTGCATCTTGTCAAGATTCCGTGAGTGTTGTACCAACAAGCTACTATAAATGCAGGGCAATGTGACAGGAAGTTCGAGCTATTAAACATGAATCTAAAATAATTTTGTGGCAACGAGTCCATTAAATTAGGAGTTGATGTGTAAAATTGTTTACAGTGATTCTTTGCATCTTTGTTGAATCTGCACCCTGGTCCTCGTGATGATTGTCTACGTTTTGGTTCTACCATCTTCATTCTTTTGTTAACATAATAACTTTGCGCTTCCAGCCTTTCATTTATATCTTTTTGACTGATTTGCTAGTTTGACTAATTCCCCACATACTTTTTTTTTAGCCCTACTGGAAAAATGAGTGATTCGATAGCGTCTTTTCACCTGCTTCCAGACAGCTTCGCTGTCTGCCCTCTCAACACGGGGACAGTGGAGGGAGGGGACAGCGGCGGGGGAGGCGGAGCCCCAGGCAGGCCAGTGTGGCCTTTCCTGCCTGCTGACACCTGGGACGGTTTTATCCCTCCTGACCTGAGCTGCTGTCCTCCGAATTGATTTAGATGCCCTCATGTAGGAAAGGACACCTTCCTCAAATGTGTCATTTGTTTTTGATATGGCACCAAGTAGAAAACCAAAAAGGGTTCATTATGAAATATAGTAATACAGCATGCACAATAATAATAAATTTAAATAGTGCACCAAGAGATAAAACAAGTAAAATCCTTCTTTTTTTCCCCATCCCAGTTTCTGTCCCCAAGATTCTTGTTGCTTCTAGAAAAAAAGATTTATGCAAATTCCCACATTTATTTATATTTTCTTTTCAAATTTACAAAATGTGAACCATATAATACACACCTAGGCACCTCACGTGAAGATGTGCTGTATTTTTTCAGTGGCTACATACTAAGTATTTCTTCTTATAAGTGTACCACTATTGCAGATACTTTCTTTTTGACTATAACAAATGAGAAAAAAAACTTTTTAAGAGATATCTTTATTTTGATCATGAAATATATAGTATATATTTATATATTGTATATTGGTGGGTAATGCAATATACATGTAGTATATTGAAAAAAGACCCAAGTCCTTCTGTGCCTTCTTTGTAAGTGCAGCCTCCCAAAGCATGGTGGGCTATTTCACTAGAGGGGATTTAGTGATGACCAGAGGACATTTGTAAGTAGTCCTGTGAAGATATTTTGGAAATAAAGTATTTATTAACAGATATAACAACAACATGCATCCAGAAGCTGTAAAAACTTACAGCAATAACTTTCCAGACCATTTAGAGCATTCTTGAATCATGTTAGTACTGAACATTAAACTATTGAGGACTTTATAAAACAAAACTGAGGAATAAAAATAAAAGTAAATAAACATGTAAGTCATATTCATTTTAACCCTGATGGGGACTAGAATGTTTTTATTCAATAATAGCATTCACTTTTGAAATCTTTTAACAGGGTATTCTGGTAATTAAAAGCAGTTTCTGAGCAATTTATGTCAGCTGACTTAGCTAGAAGTTTTCCAAATGTAGATTTCTTTAAACATATTTAACCTGAATTTTTCTACTTGCTACTTTTCTGCATGCTTGAGAAACATCAAAAGTATGCAACACTTGATAATCATGAGATTGGAAATCGGTCTGACCAGACAGATTCTTCAGGAAAGTGGTGAGGACGTGTGTTACAAAAATGTCCTCATCACGTGCTTGTGCCAAGTGTAACTGGACATGGGTGAGGGGAAGGGGCGCGGTGTGTCTTTCCTCCACTGGCCGTTCCGTTCATGTCTGGGTTCTGGCTACACACGTGTGTGCACGTTGTCGAGTGGTTTTGAACTGTGCACTTAGGAATTGTGCGCTTTCCCGTATAGATGTCATATATTAAAATCTACATTTAAAACAATGTATAGTGTTAACAGCATTATAATAAGTGAAAATCAAACATTGTCTGTGCTCCAGAGTGTCATTGTTTTTATTTTTCTGCTACTCATTTATATTAATTTCCCTATTTGAATGGGCAGTTCTTATAATTATAAACATTGTATACCTACAACCAATTTTCCCTTAATGTGGGAAAATGTTTCTAAATAATTTTCAGGGTTTAATATCAGAATTTAAGTATGAATATTTTATATTAACCAGCTTAATTTTGTGGTATAAAATCAAAGTTTGAAAGTATACATTTGAAGACTTTGAGAGGGTTAGAATTCACTTTTGATCTGTAGCCTTTATTCCTGAAACTATATTTATTTTTGAAATAATGAAAGCTATGAGATTTTTATGTTAATTTTTCAGCTTTTAAAAGCCCACTCTTTTTGAACATGTTTTCTTAGAAATCTAGGCAACACCAGTCAACTCTTTAAGGTCGACAGAACCAGGATTTTCAAGTCACTCCCTCCCTCAAATCTTGTGCCTTGGAGCACTTAGTTGTATGGATAGAATGTTTTTAAACAACTATCTGCTTTTGTGGGGTCTTGGTCTTTCTAGAATCTGTCAGATCAACTGCGGAAAAGAATACCTTTCCCTTTTTGAAAACTTAAGACCTAGGGAAGGAAAACCTAACAGCTGAGGGAGATTTCATCTTGTCTGCATCCATTTGCCCAAGCACTTTGGTGAAATCCCATGTTTCTAGCATTGGTGGAAATGTGTTTTGGTATAAGACATGATTTCACTACTGGAAAATGCATGCACGGCACCTCTGAGTCGCACCTGTAACTCGGTCACCACTGAGCATACAGTCCCCGCACCCCTGTTGACACCCCTCCCTGGCCCAGACGCATGGTTCCCTGTGCTCCTGTTCTGGGCGCCTTGCCCTGGACCTGATGGCGCCCGATCTGCAGCATTGCCCTCCCGCAGTGCCCTTCCTCTGTTTTTCTTTCAAGGTCCATCTCAAATGCCACCCCCACCCCGACCCTTTAATCAAATCCCGGGCCTCTCCTGTTCTGTCCCTTTGTACCTATCACACAACTGTCACAGCAGAGAGGCATGCTGCGTCATCATTATTTACCTCTGTGGCTGAGCGTTCAGGGCACGGGAACTTAGCTGTCCACAGCGCCTCGCAAGGTGAGCATCCAAGAAATGTGTGTCGGTGGGATTGAGGCATTCGGACAGGCTGGCCTTAAAAATAAGTGAGAGTTTGTTTCAGGGAAGATATTTTCTCAAACATTTTCTCATTTCAAGTTTATGCTGCCATTTCCCGAGTATTCAGGGAAATACACATAATTATATAAATATACTTACATACTTCTCTTCTTGGCTGCCACCTACTTGGTGGTAAAATTCCAGGCCTTTTACTTTTCAACATTTGGGGCATAGTGGAGGATTTGATCAGGCCAAGAAACTTTGGCCAAAAGGGAGTTTGTAAATTGCCTAACGATTTCTTTTGTTATGATACTCTGTATTAGGGATTAATTGAGAGGTGGTATTAAATGGCTCTTTATCCTGTAATAGTGAAAAAGCCAAGAATTAAATATTCTGATATTTACTGAACTGCTCGTTAGCAGGGAATTCTGCAAGAAAATAATAAGGTTAACGTGGACATTGGTTTAGGTCATGTGATTTACTCCTTTGCTTTATAATAGTGCGGCCCTTGAGTGACAGTCACAGCAAAAAGCTTCCTTTAAAACGAGTGTCCTTAAAGACTTAAAAAAAGAAAGCAGTAAATTGACCTCTCACTATCCAAATTCTTTGTTTTTGACGCAAAATTATATATGGCGAAATTTTTTCAATTTTGAAAGCTGGTAGATGAAATCACAATTGATTTTTTTGACAATGTTTGAAAGGTTTTTTTTTTTTCTCATTTGACATGCAGCAAGGACATATGGGCGAAGGAGAGGTAACATCATTATTTCTAACTTTTGAATGTGTGGTTGTATTTGGAGAGGACTCAAGTTTGCTCAGTGTGTAACCCTCATGGGGAAGGAGGGGCTGGGTGGGGGATGAAACAGGTTTGATTCCTACATACTCGACGCATTGTGGTTAACATTCTAGACGTTTTGATTTTAAGAAGTCACAATGGTAGGATTTGGATGTGAACCAACATAATTTTCCTGTATTATATTATCAGCTCAATGTATTTATATCTCAAGATTTGTTTCCTTTTTTTTCTAAAAGGAATTTCTTAGGAGAAAAAAATTGAGATTCTTTAAAAAGGAAAATGCAGTCTAAATCACCTCAAAATACTTGATTTACATCAGAGTTTCAGTTACACATGAATGCCTTTTTTTTTAACCAAGTCAAAATAATACATTTGATTTAAAATGAGATTAGCTAAATAAATGGCTAATCCTCTACATTGCAAACATTGGGAGAAAGCTCTAGAAATTCTAGAGAATTTAAAAAAATAATTTCTTAGAGGTGCCTGAATAACCCCTATTTTTGCCACGTGTAACAGGTTGCCTTTTTAAGTATGTTAGCTTTAAATAGCTCAGCTTGAAAATATGAGTGATCTTTGAAAGTCATTCAGGAAATAGCGTCTAATTTTATAGTCATTTTAAAATCTTCATTATTAACTCCTTTGAGCTCTGGTTTTATATGATAAATTCGTAACGGGTGTCCACACTGTTATTACTCGAGTTGAGCAGTGGAAGGGGAAGGAAGAGAGGCGTGGCCACAGGAGGATGCTGGGAGTGTTTCAGTAGAGGAAGAGCAGCTCAGGCAGTTGCTGCAGGGTCCGCGAAAGACTCCTGGTGCGGTGCCCGGATGTGAATGGGCAGCCTGAAAAGTGACCAGCGCTTGAGAGATTCTGCAGTTCTTTGAAGCTCTGTGTTTTGCTTATGATTTAAAAGCTTGAATTTTGCTGCCGTCTGGTCAATATGGGAAGAATATAACTTACATTGGCACCTCTGGTCTTTTCTACTTCACATTCTAGATATTTTCAAACATCAGACTTAATGGTTTTTAGAATTAGATAGCACTGTAGCAGCTGGGTATTACTCAACTGCAAAAAAAAGTATGTCTTTAGCATGCCTAAAAATCGTAGACTCTAGAAGGCTAGACAGTGAAGTTAGATAATGGCATTTAAGGGGTTCCGGTTGTAGCCCATTAAGGTAAGGTAAACGAAAATGAGCACCCAATTTAAAAATCAGCACGCTCACTTTAAGGACATTCTCGGAGGAAATGGTGTGGGCTGTGTTACCTGGTGTTTTAAGAACGTCTTAGAGATCCAGAGCTGACAGTCACATCTGATATTCCGTGCACATGTCCCAGTTGCCAGGGGCTGGGGGCCTGCCAAGGCGGTGCCCCAGCTGCCGGCTGCTCTCAAAGGGGTGCTCTCTCCTGCTGCTGCGCTTCCGCTCATCTTGCTGCAGTGCCTGGGTCCCAGGAGGAGAGGGGGCAGCCCTGTATTTAACCGTGAACTTTCTCTCTGCCTCAGTTGGGACTTGAAGGTGATGGGAATTCAAAAGCTTATCTAAGTGATTGTATTTGCTATTCAGTGAGAAAAGAAAAGCTGCAGGTCGGTTGAATCAGCTGCTGTCCTTGTTTGCTGTGCACGAGAACCGGTGGCCAGGAACCTCATTGCTAGCTTTCTTTCCTGCTCTCTGTTCCAGGTCAGTCTTCACTGTTTCCAATGGAAGATGGATTCTTGGATGACGGCCGTGGGGATCAACCTCTTCATAGTGGCCTGGGCTCACCTCACTGCTTCACTCACCAGAACGGAGAAAGAGTAGAGCGGTATTCTCGCAAGGTGTTCGTGGGTGGACTGCCTCCTGACATCGATGAAGGTGCGCTGAGAAAGGCGTCAGGAGCGCGGTGCCCAGATGGCGGCGCACAGTAGGGAACCCACAGAGGTCGTCGTTATGATAACAGCCGTCTTATCTGGCTGCAGGGATTCAGTTTTGATGGCGCTGTTCTCTTTTCCTATCTTCTTATCATGGCCTATGAGAGAGGTTCAGAGAAGGAGAGAGGGCGGGCCTGGGGAGCCAGCTGAAACAAGTGTTGGACTAAATGAAGAAGAGTGAACACCATTGCGTTGGGAAAGCATCTCAAGGATCTGGTGTGGGCAAACATGAGTGCTAGCTGCATTTTTGTCTGTGTGTGCTGCCTTAACCAAGTTCAGTGACGCGTTTTCCAGAAAGGTGCAGAGTGACATTGTGGTAGCTGGTAGAGGCGGGAGCCTAGAGTGCATGCCAAGGCTGATGAGGGAACGTGATACTGGTGGGTAGCACACCACCAAGCTGGCAGATGCCAGCTAGGCCAGGTGATCAAGGCTGACATGCCCAGTGAGGACAGGATGACATAGCGTGACTGTGGTGATAGTCCTATTCAGAATGCACAGCCAGAGTACAGTCGTGAGCAGAGAGGTAGGTGAGGTTGCGAGTCATCCTGCAGAATCAAGGGCCTGCATACTTGAAGACTGTAGAGCATGTAGCCCTGGCTGGTGTGGCTCAGTAGATTGAGTGCTCACCTGTGAACCAAAGGGTCGCTGGTTCGATCCCCAGTCAGGGCACATGCCTGGGTTGCGGGCCGGATCCCCAGTTGGGGCCGCATGAGAGGCAACCACACATTGATGCTTCTCTCCCTCTATATCTCCCTACCTCCCTCTCTCTCTAAAAATAAATAAAGTCTTAAAAAAAAAAAAAGACTGTAAAGCATGTAACGTACAGGAAAGAATGAGGAGCTGTTCCAAAGCGAAGAATACAGGTGCCCTAGGGCAGGACACCGAAATACAGCACGTGCTCTGGATCAGAAAGGAGGAGAGAGGTGCTGCTGGGAAAGTTTGAAATTTGGATGAAGTCTGTGGATTGGGCTTTGTATCAGTACTGACTTCCTGATGGGGGGGGCGGTTATATGGTAGTAGATAAGGAAGTGACCTTGTTTTGAGCAAGTAACAGTTGCATTATGGGTTAGAGAGCATCTTGTCAGAAAAAGATGATAGATGGTAAGGAGAGAGGTAGACGGCAGAGAGAAGGAGGAAGGGGAAGAGGCGGATGCGCGCCACGGGAACAGCTGGGGAAGCTTGGCGAAGGGGTGCGGGACTTCTTCATGCTGTTCTTCTAAATAGGAGATTTGAAACTGTTTTTTTTCCTAACTACTTCCCCAAAAATGGTCACAAAAATACTGAAATCTGCCCTTTGCTTTGTTGTTCACTAGACGAGATCACAGCTAGTTTCCGTCGCTTTGGCCCTTTGATTGTGGATTGGCCTCACAAGGCGGAGAGCAAGTCCTACTTTCCCCCGAAAGGTTGGTGATCCTCGGGTTCAGTCCTTCCATCGTTTAATGGGTAGCTTTTCCAGCAATGTTTGCATTCAACGTAACGCTTTCCACTGTTAGACTTCTATTTTCCCAAGTGCATCTTAAAACTTTCTACCTAATATATACTTCCAATTCAAATTTAATTTTACTCTAAAAGATGTTTCAAGATATCAAACTGAGGCCCGGCTGGTGTAGCTCAGTGGATTGAACACGGGCTGGGAACCAGAGGGTCCCGGTTCGATTCCCAGTCGGGGCATATGCCTGGGTTGCAGGCCAGGTCCCCAATGAGGGCCATGTGAGAGGCAACCATACATTGCTGTTTCTCTCCCTCTCTTTCTCTCTCCCTTCCCTTCTGTCTGAAAATAAATAAATAAAATCTTAAAAAAAGAAGATATCAAGCTGAGCTTAATGTGGATATTATCAGACTTTAGGTAGGAATATTGTTTTGATTTTTTTAAAAAAATATTAACTCCTTTTCCTTCCTTAGTTTTAATTTGTTTCCTTTCTCTTGAAAAATTACAAAAAAATAATAATAATTTAGGAGAACGTAACCGTTTCCCCTTTTTTTACCAGGCTATGCATTCCTGCTGTTTCAAGACGAAAGCTCCGTCCAGGCACTCATCGATGCTTGTATTGAAGAGGATGGAAAGCTCTACCTGTGCGTCTCCAGCCCCACCATCAAAGACAAGCCCGTAAGTGCACTCTAGCAGGAGCGTGGCTTCTGGTTTTGGCCTCCGTCTCGTCTCGGTCTGAAAAACCCACAGACGTCACGGTGTTTCTGTTCGGGGACACGTTTGTGCGTGGGCTGGGAACAAGGCTTCGTTATTATCTTCAGGCTCCTAACACCGACACTCTGTAGATTCGTGCGTATTCTTCTGACATTAAATTTTTGGTTAATTAAAATATTGGTAAATCTTTACTATTAAAAGATTTTGCTTAGTAATGCATTTGATGAAGTAGCTGGATTTCCTATTAATAATAGATTTAGCTTATTTTAGAACATGAACTTTCTAGCTTTGTTCATTTTATTCTTGAGAACGAAATGATTAGTGTATATTCTTTTAAAATCTTTTTTAGTTTTATAGCTTTATTGCTTTGTAATGATGTGAATTATTGCTTTTAAAAAATACAAAATACACTGCAACAGTTTTGAACTTCTTTCCCCATAATGGCACTGAGAATGAGACATTCGGGTTTGCACACTCCCTAGGTGCAGATCCGGCCTTGGAATCTCAGTGACAGTGACTTCGTGATGGATGGTTCACAGCCTCTTGACCCACGAAAAACTATATTTGTTGGTGGTGTTCCTCGACCATTACGAGCTGGTATGATTAAACAAACGAACAAACCAACCCTCTTTATCCTTTAGCATAAGAAATATTTTATAAAGTTTTTTTCAGAATAAATTCTCCACAAGCATTTGTGTTCACTTCTAAGACTGAGAGTTCCAGAATCAGTGTCTGGCTTTGAATTTGTGTGCTCCGCTCTCAGTTAATAGTTGAATGACTTTGGACAAATTACTTAATTTCTCTTATTCTCAATTTCCTCATCTGTCAAATGGAGTAATAAGTGTATCTACTTTCTGTGGCATTGTTTTGGGGGTTAAATATGATAACCAATGCAAAGTGCTTAGTGCACTTTCTCATAATGCCTGTGATCGTAACTTTATCATCTGAAAAAAAAAATAACACCCTTCAAGACTAGATTATGGATCGAGACGTTTGGTGCTTGTTTCCCATGTCCTCATTTGCTCATCAGCTACTGGCTGAGCTCTGAGATATGACGGGGTCCTCAGCAGTGCACCACAGCACTTACAAAAGAACTTTCATCCCAGCCAACTAATTTGAGACCTAATAGTGTAAGTAAGATAAAGAACATAAAATGAGCAAGAGCAGTTTCAGAATTGTAGCATATAGTGGCAAAGATGACACATCCATTATTTCAAGTTTTTGTAAGAAAAGCTGGCAAATAGCTGGACTGCAGGGAAAGGTAACAAGATTTTGATGGAGATAAACTAGAAGGACCTTGAAAGAGCCTGCTAGGGTTTTCTAGTGTTCACATGATTTTTTATATTAAGCTGTGCCTTGCTAACTGGTAGCACATGGCAGCAACAGGGTACAAAGCAGATAGACCGGCATGACCTCTCACCCGTCTGTGACCTTGGGCTCATGGGTCGTCCTCTCTGTGCCCATTTCATGGGGTTTCCCTGAAGATTAAAAGAGAATATAAGTAAAACACCTGCCCTTAGTTAAAAGATAAGTGGACATCTCTCTCTTTCTAAAAGCAATGAAAAAATGTCCTCGGGTGAGGATATAGTAAATAAATAAATAGATAAATGGACCCCTGGCTGTAGTAGTGTTTGATTTTAATAATTATTGTAATGATGTGAGCTCAGCGTAGAGGTGAACTGCTTTTGATGAAACCTGTGGCGGGCCAGATGAGGTTTCCCGATTTCGAATACCCTCTCTGTGTCTTTCTCACGCAGTGGAACTGGCCATGATAATGGACCGGCTGTACGGAGGTGTGTGCTACGCCGGGATTGACACCGACCCGGAGCTGAAGTACCCGAAAGGGGCCGGGCGAGTCGCGTTCTCTAATCAGCAGAGCTACATAGCTGCCATCAGTGCCCGCTTTGTTCAGCTGCAGCATGGAGAGATAGATAAACGGGTAAGTCCTAGACTGCATTCTGGAAAGTTCTAGAACTGGCCCTCTGACTGTGTCATTACCAAGGCTGGAATGAGGGGATTTTATATGAAAATAAACTGGCAGTGGATAGTTATGCCTGTAGGACCAATTAGATGTATGTTCCGTAATATATCTAGGAATTTCCTATGGATTTCTTCTGTCTCCTAGTTTTTGAGTAGCCTAACCAGGACGCTGTATCCGTTTACTTGAGTTGATTTAATTCTTCCTAAGCCATCACCTGCATCCATTCACTTTTTCAGTTAGTCGATCATTCAGTACTTAACCACATTCTTTCCACTATGTTATATCAGGCACACAAGCACCAATGCCCTTGAGGTCTCCTGACTTTTCTTGTTTTTTGTCCTGGGATGTTACGAACACCTCAGCAAGCCCTATTTCCTAGTGCACCATGTAACAAATGATGAACAAAGTGACTCCTAGGACTGCATGACTTAGAAATATTTCATTATAGCAAATTAAGTTAAAGTCAGAAACTTTGATTTGTAGCCTATCCCGCGGCCTGAAATTTGGTAATAACCAGTTAGAACTATTTTCCGCACCTCCGATTCCTCTTTGTTGGGTTTGTCTTCTGAGTCACAAGGCTGGAGAAAACCTCAAAGATAGCTCTTTTCTCTGTTTTCTAATGAGTTATCTTTGAAACATTGCATTCCATTAGGTATCTTATTTCATTGCAGTCACAGATTTACTTTTTCTCTTTGTATTCCATGCATTCAACAAGTGTTTTTGTGCCTGGGACCAGAAGGCCCTGTCCTGAGCCTGTGGTTTGGTGGACCAGAGGGCCTTGTCCTCCTGAGACTATGGTCTGGTGGACCAGAAGGCCCTGTCCTCCTGAGTCTGTGGTTTGGTGGACCAAAAGGCCCTGTCCTCCTGAGTCTGTGGTCTGGTGGACCAGAAGGCTCTGTCGTCCTGAGTCTGTGGTCTGGTAGACCAGAAGGCCCTGTCCTCCTGAGTCTGTGGTCTGGTGGACCAGAAGGCCCTGTCCTCTTGAGTCTGTGGTCTGGTGGACCAGAAGGCCCTGTCCTCCTGGGTCTGTGGTCTGGTCAATAGAGCATGCTCTCTGAACCCACTGCTGATAGGCAAGACAGTTTGGTCCTTGTGGTGAGATTGGAAGTGACACCAGAATGTACATCAGCCACATGAGGAACACAATGTATAGTTCAGCTGACTGTTTTTTCATAGAAAGACCTTGACATGAAGGAAGCAGTGTGTTGGTTTCCATTCTGGCGTCAGCTCTGTTTCGTGGTAGGCCAGCCCCTTCATCGGGACTGAGTTAGATGTCCGACGCTCTGGGGCACGGTGCTTGAAAAGGACTGGTTGGTTGCACTGTGCTGCTCTCCATTTGGCGTGTGGAAACTGTCAAGTCAGTAGTGGTTCATGTGATGCTGATGTTTCATTTCCTGTATGTTCAGTGTCAGTGGTGGTGCTAAATGTAAGACCGTAGTCAGCCTCATGCTATACTGTGACGGGGTCAAAGAAAAAGGTGTTGATTCTACTGTGAACCTGGAGGAAGGCAGCCATGTCAGCCATGGTGGATTTAAACACGCCTGCCCACGTTTTGTTCACACTAGAAGAGATGGACACCTGAGTGAACAGTCCCCCGAGCCTGACCGCTTCGTTCCAACCTAGGCTTCAGAGTCAGAAGGTTAGTTGTCGAAATTCAGGCTTCGTTTGCACTCCTCTATGGTCACGTCCTTCTACCCGTGTTCTTGCCACGCTGCAGGTGCTCTGGGGCGGCCTTGGGGCCGGGCACCTGCTGACGCACTGGTTATGCCTGTTCCTCAGTCTCCCGTGTTGCGCTTCTCCCCGGGCACGGCTGTCCTTTGTCGGGCTTCCCTGTCAGAACTGGGAGGCCCCAGCGGTGGTGACAGTCTGGTGTGAGGGAGTTTCAACCATGAGTCTCTCTGAGACTAAAAAACCAACTCTATTCTCCCTGGCGAATTAATGGCCAGGTTATTTTTAATACCCGAGAGGCTCAAATGACAGGTCGGCAGATTGAACACTGGAACGGGCCCAGTTTTATAAATGCACCTTTGACTTTGAGACTCAAGTAAACCCTTCTTACTGACAAAGAGGAGCGCAGGGATTTGGAGTGTGGGTCCTGTGGCTGCGTCTCGTTCCCCAGAGTCCCAGCGTAGTGATTAGAGCTCAGGACGGAGCGCCATAAATAGAAGCCCAGACCTGGCTTGGTGGCAGCTCAAAGCTGGTGCTGCAGAAGTCAGGCACCTGCCCTCTGATCTGACCAGTGAAGTGCTGTTTTGTGGAACTGGGAGGCTCGGAGTGGGTTTTGTGCAAGTTATAATTCCACGTGTAGTGAACATCCAGATCCATGAATTAAAATGCTGGCGCGTGTCTGTGAAAACTCCCCGGGGGTTTCACTTCCTAGTGTTCGGTTGTCGTCACTTTATTTCTGGTGGGATCCTTTTTCCCTTTGAAACCTGTTTATTTAATAAGACAGAAATGGAAAGCGATGGGTATGAAGACCTGACCCGGCTGTTAGAAGAGAGCTCAGTGAGAATCGTTGGCCCTTCCTCGTGGGCATCTCAGCACCGCTCGCTCCGATGGGTGGGCGTGTGCACGCACTGGCGCAGGAGGGGCCAGTCCAGGCACCGCGGGGCGCAACCCGTCTCTTCTTCTCGATTGCAGGTGGAAGTCAAGCCATACGTCTTGGACGATCAGCTGTGTGACGAGTGTCAGGGGGCCCGCTGCGGGGGGAAGTTCGCCCCGTTCTTCTGTGCTAACGTCACCTGTCTGCAGTATTACTGTGAATATTGCTGGGCTGCTATCCACTCCCGCGCCGGCAGGGAGTTCCACAAGCCCCTGGTGAAGGAGGGCGGCGACCGCCCGCGGCACATCTCGTTCCGCTGGAACTAGAGGAGGATGAGAGCGCTCTTTCCGGCCTCAGAATGAGTGCGCCCCTGTGTTTGTCCCAGCCCCTCTGCAGCCTCTCCCCACGGCACGCCCTTCCTTAGCGTCCGCCACTCCCCAGTAGTGCGACCAGAAGAACGGCCTGTGATAGAGGGTTCTGTGGTCCCATGTCACTGAAACAAGGCAGGTGGGCTCCTTCTGTGTTGCCACCGTTGTTGCCTGGAAGTTTTATTCTCTTGTTCTGCTGGAGAGCAAGAGGATCCAAACTTCCTGCGACACTTTCATAGAGGAGAGAGAGAAATATGAAGAGAGAAATGAAACAATAGAGTATTTTGGGTTTTTAATTAAATTATTGTTAATAATATATAAGAATACTTTTATTAAGATAACCATGCGACAGTAACACTATCGTCTATCCTGACACAGTTCGTCCCCCACGGAGACGCTTCTGCCTTTTCCTTCCTTTCCTTTCACCTTGGTTGCCTCTGTTTCCATCCCCTTTCTGTTCTTCTGACGGCAGCGGAGGAAGTGAACAGCCATGCAGGACTGAGTCTGTGAGAGCCCCGCGAAGGCAGGAGCGAGACCGAAGCAGCGTAGCCACTAGCTCGGGGGTTTGAGGCTGGGTGCCCGTCGTTCTGCCTCAGACTGACTTCCCCAGCAGAAACAAAGGGGTCACGTTGGCAGAGCTGGGTTTCTTTTCTTTTAAACAAGTTTTAAAATTTAGAATGTAAAAATTGGGGAAATCTACTACTGAGGGGAGTGCACCTATTTATTTTTAAACTCACTTATCTGGTCACAGCCCCAGGAAACCTACCAAAGCTAGAATTAATGACAACTGGTGGGAGAACTAGCATTTCCTCTCCTGAAGATCTAATGTAGAAACTTTATTTTTGATGTTCTATATAAACTCTATATCCTACTTTACTAACAGTCATCAGGTGTCAGCCCTTGCTCTCCATTTTGACGTGAAGAAAACAAACTTGGTGTATGTAGAGATGCCTCACGGATGTCATTTTTGATGGTGTCGTGTAGTACCCTTGGAGCCAAAACTGGAAGGCAAGATCCGGATACAAATTGGCTGCTGATTGGCTTCCTTTTAGATTTAAAGTTCCTTTGGGTATCCTGTAATTTAGTTGTAACATAGAAAATGGGGGAAAAGTTTTAAAAAAGTTAAGTAGTTGCAAAGTGTTTTGCACTGTTGAACTAAGTAACTGTGTAAATCTGTGCAAAGATACGTATGTTTATCTTACTCTTCCTATAAAATAAAATAACATTACAGTTTCAGAACTTAGCATGGGACGTAGTCAGTGTTTGAAGTGCCAACTTCATCAAGTAATGCATGCTTTATCATAAATACAATCCAGCTTTGGAAGGCGTTATTATGTGTTGAACAGTATGCTTTAGGGGTAAATTTAAAATAGTCCCTTGAAGCCCTGGTCATGGAAGTAACTTTTATTTTAATTGACTTGATCTTATTAAATGCCCTCCCCACCACTAAGAGGATTAGTATCGGCGTACAGAACGCTGCTGAGGAAAACCCAATGGCAATCTTGCTAGTTGTGCTGCCCTGACAGTACCACCTTGGATCCTTCAAAACCAAAGACTTGCCCCAGCGCTGTGGTGGCACCACCTGGCTGATGCCCCCTACTGGTTATCTTGAGGAAAAGCAGTCCTTTATTTTAATACAGGCTTTAATGAACTGTATCCCCGTGGAGTTCCAAAGGTCAAAATGGAGACATTTGCTGTCTAACTGCAGCCTAGGGCGGGAGCTGCCTGCCAAGGATTCCCTGCAAATGTCGAAAGCGGTCATGCGGACGGAGGGTGCTCTTGTGTAGCTGGTCAGGGACTTTTTTTTCTTTTCTCCTGAACTACATAATTCTAAGTGGAATGTTCATTTGCCTCTTTCTTCTTTTAAACGCTTGTAGGTGGCTTGGGGTGTGCTCTTGTGCTGTTCCTACTCAGTAAACAGGTGTGATGAGCTAACAAGAAATAACGCTGTTTGAGAACTCGCTTCGAGTAATGATTTTTCCCTTTGTACATGACCTGCTGACTTTCGGTACAGTGTTTTTGTAGCTAACTTATTTTGTCATGCACATAATGTATATTTGTTATGCACTACTTTTGTATATCTTGTTTTTCCAACAGTGAACATTTTTAGGCACACTTTTCACTGACGGGATATCTCTTTATGCAATACCTCAATTTTTCATATTGCAAAGAGTAGCTTTTTGTACTTTTATTACTGAGAGATCTTCATATACTTCATTTTTTAATATAAATAATTTTAATAAATTTTATTTTCTTATATTCTGCTTTTTATACATTTCAGTGCTCTGCATACATTTTAAACTATGAATGTCGTGCACTGGCGATGCTATTGTAGAGTCTGCAGAGAAGAGAAAGCATGTTGCTTAAACATCCTTCCCCAGCACCGGCTATTGGTGCACCTAGAGTTTAAGGCCTAGTCTACGTAACGTCACAAATTAATGAAAAAAATTCGCATGAAAATGACAGATAACACTGTAGTTCCTCAAACAATTAAATGCCTAAGCATATGTTAGAAATTTAAAATAACAAAATTGTCTACAGCTTCTTACTAAGTTTTTAAAATTATTCATAACGCAGACATTTTTGGTGAATGTTTAGCCATTTTTAATATTAATAAATTGATGTTAAGTGTTTGATTCAGAGATGTCTGCTCTTTTAAATTATATATAAGGAAAACAAATAAAGCAGCCTGCCATGGGACAGGTGTGTAATGTTAGTATGCATGACTAATGTAAGAAATCGCTATTCTACTAATATTTACTTGTGATTGTGTGACAAGTGTGTTTACAGATTATTTGGTTACACTTCAATTTACAGGGCATAAACAATTATTATCTATTACTCTGAACTTTATTGATTACATGTCCTTCAGATTACATGGGATTGTAGTTGGGAGTTACCATGTAACTCAAAACATAATTAACATGTAATTAGTTTACAGATTTTAGGGTACCACTTCAATTTACCAAGCATGTAGTTGTAGCGCACTTAGCATGGCACCAGCCATGTACTTACAATGTCGTTACAGAGTAATTACATGGTTATTTTTGCAATGTAAAATAAAGTGTTTCTGATTATTTTCTATGTAAAGGACACCCCCCCCCCGCCCGCCCCCTCTGGTCCCCACGCTTTGGTATAATATATCTACTTCTCCATACACAGACCTCTGCAGAATGCAAAATAAAACTTGCAGTGAGTGAATTAGCATTTTTTGAGAGTGCTGTTGGAAAGACTTGATAATTCACCCCTTTTGTTTTGAAGAGTTGAATCTTCTGTTAAAAGGTGATTTAAAACTTGAATGTGATGAATTGTGGCAAGTTAACTTCAAGTTATGTGCAATACTTACTTCAAACTTTTGAAAGATCTTTGCAGTGTGATTCTTTGTTTTTAATTGCAGACATTTAAAAATGTCATTTTCTACTGTTAAGAGTAATCCTCTTTCTTGCTGGTGTTTCTAAAGAAAAGAATCAGAAATCAATCTTTCTACTAATGTAAATTTGAGATTATTTTTAAAAATGGAATAAAAGAGGTTTTGGTCATTTGCTTTATTTTATTATCTTATTTTAAAGCTACTGTGATTGATAGCATTGTAAGAATCGGGACAATATTGTATTCAACTGTTTTATTTTTTATATTTTTAAAATTTAAAGTATAATTAGTTTTTATAATTTGCATCAGATTTTTGTTATATTTTTTGGAAGTGAAACTTTTAGCAAGTGGGTGTCTAGTTTTTACTAATCCCTAATGTTTTTTTCCCCCAGTGTATTGCTCATATTTTCAGAAGGAAAAGTTATTTAAGTATGTCAGTTAATTGTACTACTTGGCTGAATTTCCATATAGTTTTTACTGTGTATGGGGAGGTTGTAGTATTTATTATAGCATTTTAAATAAGGGTAATTCATTTTTTATTAAAGTCATTTTCACGTTAAGTTCTTATTTTTGTATGTTCTACTCTTAAGTTATATAACACAGTTCCTTTTTTAAAAGAGTTCATTTGTTGAAGTGCTAGTGGAAAATTAATGTTATTAAATAGTTTGCAAATGACTATTTATACCAGTATGCATATAATTTTTAAATATTTGTAATGTGAGATGTTGAATGAATAAAACTTTTAACTCAGCATTCTTTTAATATACTTATTTATTTTCAACATAAGTAGGTTGTGCTTCCATAGTTGGGAAAATAACCTTTTAAAAATATCAAGAACATATTCCTGGGCTGAGACACAGCAGAGCGGCGAGAGGTCCGGTCACGTGAGTACTGGCGGTGAGGGGCGTGACCCGTGGGCGCCCGGGGCAGCAGGGGCCCCTTGCCCGGCCCGCACAGTGGGCTCTGCGTGGCCCCGCACTGGCGTCTGTCCTGCGGCCGTGGTACGCTTTGCGGGCCTAAGCACCGGATCCGTGTGCCCCGCCGCCTGCTGACACTGACTGTCCAGCGAAAGTGAGGGCACAGGGGTGTATTGAGTAGGGGAGGTCGCTATTGGAGGTTTCCTTGAGGGACTTTGTGGACCACTCTACGAGAGGCTCTCGGTCCAGGAGTCTCCTCCGACTTTCTGTCGCTCCCCAGCCCCTGACGTCACAGGGCGCGGCCTTGGGGATTTTCATCAGGTAGCCTGTGAGTTGAAAGTCTTATCTTTGGTCCATTAATTGTGGACGCCTCAATACTGTGATGTGTTAGGACTCCATTTTAAACTGCATTTTCACACTTTTACTTGGAGGATTTATTATCACAGAAAGTACCACATGGAAACTATGCCACTTTGTCAAATTTAGTTTCTGCTCTTTTTCACCTTGAATCTGGTCCTCTCAAGACGGGAAGGAACAGCAGTGCTTCTGAGACAAATGGACTCGAGGTCTAATGCTTCTCCATTGTCTCTCCAGTACGCGACCCTCTGACTGTAGGGGTTCCCGAGGGCCAAGGGAGAAACACGACTCATTGTTCCCCTTATTTACACGTTCATCGGTGCCCTGACAGGAGATCAAACCCGCGACCATGGCCCAGCGGCCCAGCGCGCTCACCACCTGAGCTGCCCGGCCAGGGCGGCAGCCTGTGCGTTGACTCTGCCATTCCATAGCATACTCCTGTCTTTCTGATAACTCCTATCATTGCCGTCCTCCAAAACTGTCCCTTTGCCAATGTCCCCCACCCCCATGATCTGAGCAGAGGGACCACAGGCTTCAAGTAAACTAAGAATTCAGGAAACGCACTCTGGGCCCTACGATGACTCCATTAGTCTCGTTCTAGAGCATCTAAAATGGCACGCCTGAGGCTTGTCGTGGTATTTTAAATTGGAGTATTTTCCTGGTCAAATTGGGTGTTGCTGTCGGCTGGCAGGGAAAAAGGGTCCCGCTGTGTGTGATTCAGGGAGGCGCCCAGAATCGGAAGAGGGCAGTTGGTCTCAAGGAAGTCGGAAGTGACGGCAGCGTCCAGATGCGGTGTGTGCGAGCCGCCCGTGTTTTCTCCGCAGATGATCTGGTGGCGTGTCGGGGGAAACTGCCTGGGGGCGGGTGGGGGCGGGCGGGGATCCGTGAGAATGGGTGCCGACAGCTGCCCCTGAGCTTTCTTTATCCTTTTCCTCCGCGTTCTATCTTGGTAAGCGGGGTTTCACTGCCATAGAAATAGTGTGATCAAGCAGATGTCACCATTTTAAAGAGATTATTTTCAACTTCTGTGTGTTCCCCTCAACACCAAAAGACAGAAGAAAGAAACATACGTGAGAATGACCCCCTCAAACTACTAAAGACACGAGGGCATTGAAAACTCGTTCTGAAATAAGTTACCTGGGAAGGGAGCTGGTGGCACCTGAAATCTGGGGAACCACATCCAACGCGCCAGGCTGCTTGTGGGGGACCCGAGGCTCTATATCTGAATGAGCGGAGGCGTAGCCAGCGCTCATGGTCGAGGGGAGGTGAAGCAGCCCCCGTGTGGAGGACCTGACCTACTGTGGGGGTGTGGGACGGCCTCCCGTCAGGGATTCTCGGCTCTCCTGACTCTGCAGTTGCAGAGGAAAATAGTCATTGCTGATCACAGTGCCTCAGGCACCTGCACACACTAGCTCAGTCACTACCCCCTAAGGTACAGTGAGTCCTCACTCGACTTCGCCAGTGGGTTCTGTGGCTTTCAGAGAAACGCGGCACAAGGAAACCGATTTCACATAAGCTGATGGACCTAAATGAGAGCTAACTCCCTACCGCGTCTCATCAACATGATGAAGCCGCACTGAACTGAATGAAGCGACGTTGTTTGAGGACCTGCCGCGCTGAACAGAATACAGAACTGTTCGACGGCAGCTGCGGGCCTGGGAAGGCGCTTGCCTGGTACGCAGGGAAGCCTGAACTCCGGTCCCCACCCGCCAAACCCGAAGCCTTCTCCTGTCCACATCACTGCCCCTGGGGTAGCAATGGACAGATGTGTTTGTCTTTAAAATAGAAGTTTCATTTCTAAACCTAACCTGGGTGCAAGCTATCGTATTTGAAGTCACAAGAGATCGGTTGATGAGACAGTTTGCTAGAGAGAACGTGAGTTTGCATGGAGTCCGCACATGAGGCCACTTGCTCCCTAGGAACTGGCTTTTGGTTACGGCATTTGCTCATTTGCTCAAGGTCACAGAACTGGGTAGCGGCAGGAGGAGGAGGCCAGACGGCAGCTCTTCGCCCTGCCGAGACTGGTGGCTCCGGTCTACTGCGACAGTCCTCGTCCGCTTCCCAGGCCCCCCGTACCTGTGGGCCTGTGGCTCAGCAGCCAGCCATGGGTGTGCATTTCCAGGCACAGGCCATTTAAATGTTTCTATTCACTGTGAGGAACTAGACTTCTTAGTGCCACCTTCGACTTCACCTCCAGGGAAAGAGACATCGGTTGGGGACAAGAAACTAGTCCTGTGACCCCCCAAATTCCAGGCACCATGAGTTCTTGGAATGAGAATAATAGTCACCACCACCAGGGCATCACGCTGTAGCTTCTTTATCAACCGCCCCCGTCCCTGCGAGACGGGCTGTCGGGGCTCCTTTGAAGGTGGCTGAAATTCAGAACGGTTGAGCAACCTGTCTTCTTCCTATAAAACTAATTGAACACATTCTGTGCAGAAACCCAGCCTCTTCTCACTCACTCATCTCTTCCTTTGGGTCCTTGTACCCTCACTCTCTGTCATCTCAACTCTGAAATCCAGACCGGCGGGGAGAGGCGATTTTACTGGTGTGCCCTGGTGAACTGGAAAATGGCATTTATTTAGCTTCTGGACTGAGATGTCAGAATCATTAAATATCCACAGAGAATTTCTATGCCTGATTTTATATATAACGAGACAGAGAAGCAGCGTTTCCATCTTCAGAGCGCCGGCTCTGGAGCGTGCTGCTTCGGTCCTTGCTGTGGCTGAGCAGATGTGGCGCGGCGGGGCCTGGAAGAGCCAGCTGGGAATGTTTGCGTGTAGATTTGCAGCAAAATGTCCTTCTGGGGGAGACCTTAAGGCCACAGCCAAATAGAACCATCAGCCACTGTCTCTGTGCCATCCAAAGAATTCAGATCCAGCAAAGACCAAACATGACATTCTAAAATTGGGAGGGATGCACACGGGGGCTCAGAGTTAGTCCCCTGAAGGGGTCCTGCTTCAATCAGGGTCAGCAGCGCTCCCCTGGGGATGGGGGGAGGAGGGTGGGTTAAGGGGGAAAGAAGGGAAGTAGAATTCAGTGATCAAATGCCGTTTTGTGTCCAGAAGCCACTAGCACCTCCCCCTACACACACACGTGCGCGCACACACACGTCTCCAGAACCAGGACACAGCCTTTCACACACATGACGGTCATATCTCTCCTGGGGTGCGGCACCAGCGCAGGGAAGCAGTCGTCACCACAAGAGGGGACAACAGGAATCTTCCCTGGCTTTCCTTAAACTTACTCTACACTGTAACACTGTGTCCTCTGAACCCCACGGGAGAGGGGGGCCTCGAAAGCTTTGGAAGTCGGGGTCTACACGAGTCTTCATTTCTGACAGCAGTCGGCCCATGTCTGGGCCAGAGTAAGTCCTCGGTACCTGTGAACTGTTACTAGGAGTGCCATCGCCGTGGTGCGGTTGCTATAGTTACCATCCACGCTCTTACAAAGTGCCAGTCCGTGTGGGGGGTGGGGGAGCAGGGGACAGGAGTAGGCAACAGAGTCCCCGTGTGGCAGACGGGAACCCTCTGGGCCACTTTCCCACGTGGCGTTTTCCCCCAGCGGATTCTTCGTGCTCAGCCCCATCCAGGCGGCGTGAGTCGCCGTGGTGACAAGGAAAGCATGGGGACTCGGGGCCAGTGCCCACTGCCTGTTCCTGCTGTCTGTCTTCCCAGTTTAGCAGCAGGACGCCTCCACGGTGGGGAACCGTGGGTGTGTGCTACCGACGTGAGCGCCAGTTCCAAGGGGCTGCTCTGGGACTCTGGTTTCCAGGCGACTTTCGGAGGAGCCAAGAATCTTTCTCTTTAGTGAAAGAAGCAAGGAAAGCGGGATGGGAGTTGGGAATGAGGCCTCAAGTCCCTCAGCGGACGGCTCGGTTACGCTGCCTTTTAGGAAACAGATTGTCCACCGAGCACAGTCAGGCTGTACCCCAAACACAGGGGTCACTGGCATCAGGGGTGCCCAGGATTTCTGTCCCTTTGCCACCTCTGGCCGGGTGACTTTGACCATATTAGGTAACCTCTCAGTATCAATTGTCTCACCGGTTGGGCAAATAATAATCTCTCCGTCATTGGGTTGAGGTAAGGATGACATGAGGCAATTGAGAAAAACACTTGACTGTAAACATCAGAGACTCCCATTATCATCGCCATTATTGTCCCAGATCCGGCCATTAACTGGCCGCAACTACCCCGGGGAAGTCCCTTCTGTTCTGAGATACTACCTACGCCATCCAACCCCCACCCCGCCATCTCCGTACGAAGGGGACAATGACCCTCAGCTCCCAGGACTGTGGTCAGGATCAAGTTGGGTGAATGCCTTGTGCTCTGCAGGGCTGTGGGAAACAGGGCCCAAGCCAGCCCTGCACTGCAATTCCAGCTCCCAAACCCCCACCCTCACCCCCGCCACTGCACCCAGCATGGAACAGACTCTGGCTCTGCATTTCCCTGGCTGAAACCGTCCATGTGCTTCCCATGTTGCCCCTCGGCCCCGGGAGGCCCTGCGAGACCAGGCCCGGGCCCACCCCC
>PVJI01011597.1:13248-55344 GCA_004026765.1 Micronycteris hirsuta | reverse complement strand
AGGAAGAAGGAGCTTATACCCTTTGCAACAGCATGGATGGAACTGGAGAGCATTATGCTAAGTGAAGTAAGCCAGGCGGTGAGGGACAGATACCATATGATCTCACCTTTGACTGGATCATAATCAACAAAAGCAGAAAGCAAGCAGAACATAACCAGAGACACTGAAATTAAGAACAGTCTAACAATAGCCAGGGGGGAGTGGGGAGGGGTCAAAGGGGAGAAGGGTTTTCAGGAATCACTATGGAGGGCACGTGGACAGAACCAAGGGGGAGGAGGGATGCTGGGGAGGGGGGTAGTGTTGGAGGGGGAGGGAGGAGGTGAAGGGAGAGGATGCAAATAACTGTAACTGAACAACAATAAAGTAATTATTTTTAAAAATAAATAAATAAATAAATTAATTAATTAATTTAAAAAAATGAACTCAAAGAGGCCCACACCAAAATACATCACAATTAAAATGACAAAGGTTAAAGATAGAGGAAATCTTAAAAGCAGCAGAAGAAAAGCAATCAGTTACCTACAAGGAGCTCCCATAAGGATGTTAGCTGATTTCTCAACAGAAACACTTTAGGCAAGAAAAGATTGGCATGAAATATTCAAAGGAATGGAAAGCAAGGACGTACAACTTAGACTACTTTATCCAGCAAGTCCATTATTTAAAATTGAAGGTGAAATAAAGTGCTTCCCAGACAAAACAAAAACAATTAAAAGAAAAAAGGTTAAAGGAGCTCATTACTACCAAACCAGCTCATTGCAAGAAATGGTAAAGAAACTTTTGAAAAGAAGAAAAAAATAAAATATATAGAGAGGAACACAGGTATAAATAATAAAATGTCCATTAAAATCTATCAATAATAACCCTAAATGTAAATGGATTAAATGCTCCTATCAAAAGACATAGGGTAGATGAATGGGTAAGAAAACATGACCCGTATATAGGCTGTCTATAAAAAATCCACCTCAGAACAAAAGGTAGACACAGACTGACATGAAAGCATAGAAAAATAACTATTCTATGCACATGAAACAAAAAAATTGGAGTATCAAAATGTATATCAGACAAAAGAGTGTTCAAAACAAAGGCCATAACAAGAGACACAGATCATAACATAATACTAAAAGTATCAACCCAACGTATATGCAACTAATACAGGAGCACATAAATATACAAAGTCTTGGACATTAAGAGAGACACTGACAGCAATATAGTCATAGGGGAATTTAACACCTCACTGACATCAGTGGATAGTTCTTCCAAACAAGAAATCAGCAAGGCAATAGCAACCTTAGACAACAGCCTGGATCAGATGGATTTAATTGATATTTATGGAATATTTAATCCCAGGAAGCAGCAGAATATACATTCCTCTTAAGTGCACATGGAACATTCCCAAAGATAGACCACATTTTAGAACACAAAATAAGTCAATAAATTTAAGAAGATTGTTTCATATGGAGAATCTTCTCTGAACAAAATGGTATGACTAGAAGCCAACTGCAATTAAAAAAAAAACAAAACGGAAAACATCCAAACACATAGAAGTTAAATAGCATTTTATTAAACAGTCAATAGGTTAACAATAAGATCAAAGAAGAAATTAAAATTTTACCTGGAAAAAAATGAAAATGAGCACAAAACAACCCAAAATCAATGGGATGCAGCAAAAGCAGTCCTGAGACGGAAGTTTATAGCATTACAAGCCTATGTCAAGAAGAAAGAAAAATCTCAAATAAACAATCCAATCCTACACATAAAAGAAATAGAAAAAGAACAGAAAAAAAAAAAAGCCCAGAGTAAGTACAAGGAAGGAAATAATAAAGAGAAGAAATAATGACACAGAGACTTAAAAAAACCCAACAAACAAAAGATCAATGGACCCATCTAAAAGGAGAGAGAGAGAACCCAAATAAAGAAATCAGAAATGAAAGATGAAAAGTAATAACTGATTTCACAGAAACACAAAGAATTGTAAGAAAATACTATGAACAATAATATGCCAACACATTGGACAACATGGGCAAAATAGATAAAGTCCTAGAAATATACAGTCTTCCAAAACTGAATCAAGAAGAATCAATAAACCTGAATAGACTGATTACAAGTAATGAAATTGAAGCAGAAATCAGGAAACTTTCAGCCAACAAAAATTCTGGACCAAATTGCTTCAGAGGCAAATTTTACCAAACATTCAAAAAAGAAATAACACCTATTCTTCTCAAACTATTCCAAAAAATTCAAGGGGAGTTAAGACTTTGAAGCTCATTTTACAAGGCCAGCATTTTCCTAATTCCAAAACCAGATAAATACACTACAAAGAAAGAAAATTATAGGACAATATTCCTGATGAACATGGCTGCTAAAATCCTAAACAAAATATTAGCAAAATGGATCCAGTAATACATTAAAAAGGGCATACACATTGATTAAGTGGGATTTACTTCAGGGGTGTAAGGTTGATACAATATTTGCCAATCAATAAACATGATACATCACAGAAACAAAATGAAGGTTACAAATTACATGAACATATCAGTGATGTAGAAAATCATTTGATAAAATCCAGCACCCATTTATGATAAATACTCTCAGCAAAGTGGGAATAGAGGAAACATATGTCAACATGATAATGGCTGTATATTAAAAACCTACAGCCAACATCATGCTAAATGGACAAAAACAAAAATTGTTCCCCTTAGGATTGGGAACGAGACAGGGATGTTTGCTTTAACCACTCTTACTCACCATAGTACTGGAAGTCCTAGTCACAGTCATCAGACAAGAATAAGAAATAAAGTACATCCAAATTAGAAAGGAGGAAGTAAGCTACCACTAGGAAGTAGCTACCATCATTTTACAGATGACATGATGTTGTACATAGAAAGCCATAACAACTCCACCAAAAAACTACTAGATCTAATAAATGAATTCATCAAAAGTAGTAGGATACAAAATTCATATTCAGAAACTGGTACCATTTTTATACGCAAATAATGAACTATCAGAAGAGAAACTAAGAAACCAATCCCATTTACTATTGTAACAACAACAACAAAATAAGGTACCTAGGAATAAATTTAACCAAGGTAGCAAAAGGCCCATACTCAAAAAATTAAAAAATACTGAAGAAAGAAATGGTGGAAAATGCAAATAAGTAGCAGAATATACCATGTTCATGGATTGGAAGAATTAACATCATTAAAATGTCCATACTACCAAAAGCAATCTATACATTCAATGCAATTCCAATTAAAATACCAATAGCAAATTTCACACATCTAGAACAAATATCCAAGAATCTATATAGAACCAGAAAAGGCCCCAAATTTCCTCAGTAATCTTGATGAAGAGGAACAAAGTTAGAGGTATCATGCTACCTGATGTCAAACAATACCACAAGGCCATTGCAATGAAGCAGCCAGGTCCTGGCACTAGAAGAGGTATATAGATCAATGGAACAGAACAGAGAGCCCAGATTCAACCCAAGCCTGTATGGTCAATTAACATTTGACAAAGGAGATAAAAAGCATATAATTGAGTAAAGACAATCTCTTTCGAGATGGTGTTGGAAAAATTGGGCAGGTATATGAAAAAAATGAAATTAGACCACTAACTTACAGCATACCCAAGAATAAACTCAAAATGGTTAAGAAACTTATATATAAGTTGCATAAAAATCTTAGAAGAAAATATAGGCAGTAAAACCTCAGATATTTTTGCTAACATATCTCTTAGACAAGGAAAAAGAGGAAAAATAATCACATAGGACTACATCAAACTACAAGGCTTTTGCATAGCAAAAGAAACCATCAACGAAATGAAAAGGGGCCCCACTGTATGGGAGAACATATTTGACAATGATACATCTGATAGGGGCCAATTTCCAAAATACATAAAGAACTTATACAACTCAACACCAGGAAGAGAGATGACCGAATTAAAAAAATGAGCATGCCCTGGCTGGTGTAGCTCAGTGGATTGAGCGCGGGCTGGGAACCAGACGGTCCCGGTTCGATTCCCGGTCAGGGCACATGCCTGGGTTGCAGGCCAGGTCCCCCGTGAGGGCCATGTGAGAGGCAACCACACATTGCTGTTTCTCTCCTTCTCTGTCTCCCTCCCTTCTCCTCTCTCTAAAAATAAATAAATAGAAATCTTAAAAAAAAAGCCTTAAAAAATGAGCAAAGGATCTTAACAATTTTCCAAAGAAGTCATAGAGATGGCCAATAAACATATAAAAAATGTTGAACATCCCTATTATGAGAGAGATGCAACTTAAAAACACATTGAGATATGACCTCACAACTGTCAGAATGGCCATCATCAATAAATCAACAAACAACAAGTGCTGGCAAGGTTGTGGGGAAAAGGGAATCTTAGTGCACTGTTAGTGAGAATGCAGACTGGTGCAGCCACTCTGGAAAAGTTTCCTTAAAAAATTAAAAGTGGGACTGCCTTATGACCCAGCAATCCCACTTCTTAGAATATATTAAGAAATCCAAAATGCTAATCCAATAGAATATATGCACCCCTATGTTCATTGCTGCATTATTTACAATAGCTAAGATCTGGAAACAGCCCAAGTGCCCAACCATAGATGAGGGGATAAAAAAGCTGTAGTACATTTATACAATGGAATGCCATTCAGCCAGAAAGAAAGAAAAGAAAAGAAAGAAAAGGAAGAAAAAATCTTACTATCTGCTAGTCAGAGAAAGACAAGTATCTTCTAATCTCACATATACTCTCACTGGAATCTAATGAACAAAATAAACTGATAAACAAAATAGAATCAGAAGCATGGACACATGGAACAGACTGACAGCTGTTTGTTGACAGGGAGGGAAGTTTGGAGACCAGAGGAAAGAAGGTGAAAAGTAAGCAAAAAACCATATACATGTAGATATAATACATAGATACTGACAACAGTGCGGTAATAACCAGAGGTGAGTGAGGGGTAGGTGAAGGTGGTCCAAGAGGGGAACATTGGGATGGAAAGAAACTTTGCTTTGGGCGATGGGTGCATGATGCAGTGTGCAGAGGATGTTTTATTGAGTTGTGTACCTGAAACAGGTACGGTTTTGCAAACTGATATCACCCTGATAAATTCAATAAAATAAATAAATATGTATTTTAATATCTCTGATACGTTTAAAAGGCAAAGAGCTTTTTCAGTTTAAAAAATATAAATTATACAGAAAAGAAGTACCATGGCCAGTGAATACTACTTTAAGATATAATATGTTAGAGAGAAAAAAGCACACCAATACAAAAGAATATTCAACATAAGTATAGGAATGTGAAGACTCTTAGGAAGATTTTGTACCCTGAATAAGTAAATTAGTAATTTACTGATCATGAACACTGCAATGAAAGAAAAATTAGGATAGATACTGTTCATTTGTATTAATATTTTATTATTTTTGTGCTGACCCTCCTCACAGACTCCAAATAATCTACACTCTAAAATTACAACCATGTAAGTTGATGTTAACTTCTAATATGCTGTATCTTATTCTAAACCTTCCATATCCATCATGTATTGAATAGCACTTGCTTATGCAATCTTTCTCCAATATTGAGTTATTTTATCTTTTCGTCTTCAAAAATTTAACATCCGATATTAAAGGAGGTTTTTTTAAAACAGAAAATTTTATGGGATATTGAAATTGTGGGTGATTTTTGTTTACGTTAAGGTAGTTATTTTGGTTTTAATTTTTATCAATTGCTTAAATGTGAGGAAAACAAAAATTTATTTCATGACATTCGCTGTAAAAAATCAAAGCATTTTAGATCACACCCATTACTCATTTGAGTGCCTCCATCTTAAACCTCAATAGTATTGTTGTCAGAACAGGTCATTGAAAGGGAATATTTACCACAGACCATTTCCTATTTCCTTGTTAGTTGCCAAAGGCCTTCTTCTGGCTACTGATGATGGCAGAGAAATCAACAAATAGTGCATCATCTTTTTTCTGTCCTGGACTATTAACATCTCCAGCCCTGACAAGAAATGATTGTCAGTGTGGGAAGGATATTCTTTATTTCTGTAAAAAACAACACCAATGGAAGGAAGTGAGCCTGCAGATTACCTTCCCTTCTCAGTTAAAAGATACTTGGCAATTTTCCATCTTTTATGATTTTTGTAAGAAAAGAGTACTTTTTCATTATAACTAATGTAACAATGATTATGTCTTCAAACCATCAAATAGTTATGATCTCCTATGTGACCCCAGCATAAGAAAACTATATGTATTTTTTTCTCTTGGAGAAAATATTTAATCAAAAACTACCTTAAAATTCTAGCATTGGAGCAGACTTCACTATAAAGACAAACTATTGCATATCTTATTGTTTTTAATTTCCAATGTTGAAAAATCCACAAGATTTTAAAATAATCTGTTTTAATGTTTGATCAGTTCTTCTATTTCTTTTAATCTGTGTTCTGTAAAATTATAAATTATTTAGTCATCCATACATTTGGAAGTAACCGTAGCCTTTTCTTCTTTAGGTTAAAACAACTCTGATTAGTTTAACCTATGTCCATTCCAATATTCAAATTACTTCATGATTTTCTTTTGTAATCTTCTCTACTTTTTACATATTATTCATAATACTTAAAGGTTAATACTTGATTTCTATTATAGGCAGGGCCTAAAAAGTTTACAAGTAAGTACTTTATTTAGAGAAATATATTTAGTTATAGTATTACAAAGAGGCAGACTTCCAGGGAAAGAAATTTCAATTCTTATAGTACAACAGGATGAAAAAGTGATTTAAAAACTGCATTATTTGGTTAACAAAATTTATTGAGTACCTACTATATGTCATGTACCATTCTTGGCAAAGAGATTAATTAGACTGTTCCCTCAATTTTCTCCTGTAAAAATAAGATTGTCTCCCCCAAAAGAGGGGGCAGGTTAAATAACTACTTCATTAAATATTCATGTTATAACACAGAACATTTTGGCAATATTCAATCTCTCATTCACAGAGAAACTATTTAAATTTTATATTTGAAAAAATACAGCACTTATTTTACAATTTTATGCAGCAGCGTATGGATTATTTCTTTCCGGAGATGCAGCTGGACCCACAAAGCCCCTACATTTTTTAGGCCTGGGTCCATGAAAACCAAGATTGGGTTCACAGAAAGGACAAAATTAAATTCATGATCCACTGCTAGTTCTCCTTACAAACAACAACATCTGTACAATACAGCCCAGGTCCCGCTTCGATCCTTGCAGCATGTGCCCAGGTTGGTGCCCAGGGCCTGAGACTAGGGGAATAAGGGTTTCTCAGGGCACAAATGCCTGAATCCCTGCTGTCAGGTCTGTACACTGCCCCAAATACTGACAACATCGGCATTTCCAGCCCAGAAGTCCCTCTCGTCACCTATGTGACAGATATGCATTGCATCATGTAAATGACAGTGGCTGCAAGGTAGTAAGGGCAACAGGATTGCTGCCAATAAGTATTATATGTTGCAAAGATAAAGCCAAACAGCAAAAAATTTACCTCAAGGAGATTTATAACTACTGGAGGCATGGCCAAGTACCTAGGAATACCTGTGTCAGGTGGAGACACAAGTGGACAGTTAACACCAGGACATGTATAACTGCTAGGATGGAGGAGAGATGAGTACCTGGGAGTGCCCATGTTATGTGGAGAGACAGGTAGACAGTTACCTCCAGGACATGCAGGACAGGGAACCATCACCTTAGCACTCCTAGGTCCTGCTCCTTAGTACAAGGGCTTGTGCACCAAAGTTGGTGCTAGTGGGCCACTGGGAGGCCACACTGCACTGAAACAGAACAGCAAATTCATGAAAAGGAACTAGGAACTGCGCTGGAGCTGTGCCTATCAAGCCAGGCTTGGCCTCCATCCTCCCAAGCAGGTGATGCAGCCCTTGGGAACTTTGTGAGGGCTCAAGATAAGCAAGGCATACCTTCCTGGAACAAGAGCTCAACTTTACTACAGAATTATAGGTCAATTTTCTATTAAAGTAAAACACTAACATATTATATAGTAGAAGTAAAGATTGTTGAAATTTAAAACGCTGTGGGAATTTGACACCTGCTAATCCCCTTGGGTCAAATGTCAAAGTCCTGCCCCACCCACCCTCACCCTCCCTCACCCTCCCAGCTCTTATGTGGAAAGCATGGAATCTTGTCTAGCCCTGAAGGCAGTCAGTTCTACTTGAAAGAGAAAAGACGGTCTCCTTCGGCATATGTAATCCCACCAAGAGTGAAATTATTAGTCATGACTATCCACACATGTGGAACTACTAAAACTACCCAGTGATAAAACTCCCTCACCTACCCCCAATTTGACTATTTACCACGAAAAAACAAGTATTAAAATTATTTAAAAATATCCCTAAGTGGATCTTCCCTACTATTGATGGCCTGAGGTCCTGGGGCACTTCAGGATTAAGGCCAGCTAGGAAAAAAAGAATGACTGAAGTGAAACAATTTTAATCAGCAACTTCAATAAAAGAAAAAAAAAACTAATGCAGGTATTATTTGAAAGTTATGTAAATAGTTTGGATTATAAAAAGAACTATATATGTTTTATGGCTGCTCTGCTGAGTAATGTGTGTGTGTGTGTGTTTGTTTAACGTGGGAGAAAAATTATTACTGGCAACCAAGTAGGAGCTGATATAAATTTGCAAAGCTTAAAGTTGAAATAACAGATTTCAAATGTCCCTCTTGAAAAAAGTTATTAAGAATGGCAAACAAATGTCTCAACCAATTATTAATTATTAAATAAACATAGTAATCATATATTTCCATTTGTGTGCTTCAAATCAATGCAGCCTGTCTAGGTTCCGAACACTGTTTGGTCTCTTCAGCCCCAAGTCCACAACACCATAGGAGAAGGCAGTGTGCGACCTGTCAGGACCCAAAGCCCTCCACGTAGCCTGGCAAGGGGCTGTCGTCTCCTTTATTTGCTTGTTGTTCTCACTCGTAATAGTTAAAACGTTTTTATGCATCTTGTCACCTCGGGGTCCTTGAACTGATGACAAGAAGGAATAAAGAATAGAGAGAAAAAAAGGAAAGGAAGCTCAGCAAGCCACTTGAGACCTCCATGGATTTTTCACTTTTTCTCCAAAACAAAACAAAATATACAATTAATCAGACTCATAGCTCACGAAAGTATTGTGCCTGATTAGATTAAAAGCATGTTTCAATTGTTAATTTCCTTTTAAAATATTCTACTTTATATGACTATTACTTGGTGCTCCAGAAGAAATTTGATGTTTAATACTGATGTTTTGAATTCAGCCTGGTTTATATGCCATGCACCCATGCCAATCAGAGAAAGGTAAATCTGAAGTTAAAACAGAATCTCCAATTCTCAGTCTGTATTTCCTAGGATCTAACCTAAAGCCAAGGCATTTGAGAATAAGCCTGAAAATCCAAGCTGTATCACTGTAACTCAAGTCGTTTTAGTTTTTGTTCTTACTTTTTTATACCATGGGCTCAACTAAGATTGATATGTCTGTTTTAACAGTGACTTTTTTTATGTAGTTAAGTCCGTCTAATATATATCAGTTAAGCTTTGGTTTTGACAAAATTGAATAAATGGCAAATGGCAATTGCTAGTAATGTTCCCTTTGATAAAGATTGATTTTACCAGTTTAGAAATGATATGGTGATTCAGAGAGTAACATTAGTTTAAGATCAAATACACTGCTGACCGGTGTGGCTCAGTTGGTTGGAGCATTGTCCTATGAAGCAGAGTGCCACAGGTTTGATTCCAGTTGGCACACACACCTGGGTTATGGGTTCAGTTCCCAGTCAGGCCATGTGAAGGAGGTAGCCAGTCGATGCTTTCATGCTTCTCTCCCTCTTTCTCCCTCCGTTCCCCTCTCTCTCTATTAAAAAAAAAAAAAAAAAAATCAAATCAATGGCTATGTCCTGGGACAAAGATGAAAAAAAGATCAAATACAAGTTCATGACCAAGAACTAAAAAAATATGTTTTTTCTTAAGTTTCATACTTGCTTTTGACCACCTTTGATGGTCAATAAATTATTGGAAGGAATGCTCAGCTCCCCAACAAAGCATCTATCCAGGCTTGGCATGGCCTCCGACTCGTTGTGGCCTTTTTCTTTTTCTTTTTTTTTTTTAATTTGAAAGTTCTGGAATCTACAAACTTCTTGGCACATATTCAGTTAAGCCTCCTGATACACTGTTTTAAAAATCATTTTTTCTTCTAACTATTCAGTATATCTCTGGTGACACAGCTCCTGTCAGTCTGATACTGCAGAAAAAGGTGTTTATTTGTAGCTGTTTCAGGAATGTAACACATGGGGATAATGTAGTGATAAAAGAGCAGAAGTTGTTAGGACTAGATGGGATTGCAATGGAAAGCTCACCATTGGCCAAGTCCAGATGCACTGCCCCTAAGTGCAGCAGTCCACCCATATCACCCGGGGCGCAACGCAAGCACAGCATCCTACAGTGTCGCTGGTCACTGGAGGTGACAAATATGCTCCTTGTCAGATTTGTGTTCAGTTTAAGCTAATGCTCACCAAAGACAGGGCATTCGTTAGTTAAATTCCCTACATGCTGCCATCATTAAATGAGAGAAAATAAAATTTTTCTCTCAACAGTTATATTGTTAGCCTAAAATTGTTTGCAGATTAACTCCAGAAAACTCTCTAACAGTATATTAATTATGTTCACATAACCCTGTGCCAAATTTGCTGAACAATTTTGTGTCAACCGTTCACTTTATGAATCAAATATAAAGCATAGTGCTTTCCTTGGTGAGCATAGTCTCTTGGGACAGCAGCCTCACAGAGATTTCCTTACAAATCACCGATGGACCCTAAAGAAGCTAGCTATGCAAAATGTTTAACTCTCAGATATTAGCATTTTTAATTTAATTGTGTTTCCCCAACCTTATTTGCATGTCTGGTGCTATCTGGCCCTTAGTCATTGAGATCACAGGAGCCACTTACAAGTGAGAAATCATGTTATACACATAAAATTTCATGTCCTATAAATAGGTCAATGAAAGTACGTGAATGCTTCTCAGCAGAAGGCCCCTTCCTCCCCACCAAGAAACTTTACCCTGCCCCTTTGCCCCACTTATAGATGCAAACAGGATCACAGGGACAGAGACATAAGCAGGGCTACAGGGGAAGACCATGAGAAACCTGCAGGAGGTCTAACAAAGGATAAAAGCGTTGTTCCCAGGCATATCCTGGGATGCCAAGTTGCAGCCTGGAATTTTTACAGCAGGGTTTTAAACCCCTGACAATGAGAGTTTATAATGGAAATGCTGCCAGACCTTTAACTATAGCGACGCCGCTATAATATTTATAAGTAACTTATACTTCTTCCAAACACATGTACTCATTACTTGTGTCTCTGTTTTTGCCTCACTTCAGGGGAACCTCTCTGTATAAACATAATAGATTGGCTTGCTTATACTTTCAGACTCTAATTGCTCTCCACCTCTATCTGTGAGAAGAAAGCCAGCCCCCCGGGCCAAGCCACAAAGCCTCTCCCCCTGCGCTTTGCACAGCTACAGCGCTCTACAACACACAAACTGCTTTCCTCACTTTTGGCTGTTGGAGTTGGTCAGTCTGCACATCCTTTAATTTTTTCTCGTAACTGTTTTTTTCAGTGATTTACCTGAGGGAGCACTAACCAGTGTGTTGGAGACAACCTGTGAATCCACTGGGTCTGACAGGTACTGACCGTCAGGCAGGTCCTAAGTAAACAAGGGCCTGGACAGTGCACATCAGTGAAAAGCTACTCAGAGTGCTGTCAGCTTATCTGTTCCAACATAAGTAGGTTTCCAGGGAAATTGATTGCTTAATAATGATGAGTAATGACAAGGATTTCCTAACTCTTCTATGCAAACCTCCCAGTGATTGTATTTCTGGGCACAAAGTCATGCTGAGCTATTGATCTGTGTAACAGCACGTATGGCCTGCAGGTAGGAACACAAAAACACAGGAAATGCATCTTCCTTCTGGAAAGACATATGGTAGAAGCCAGCTCCTCATCACAACTCGGGTCACTGGACATCCACATCTGCAGGGGGAATACAAAGCAGAACTTCCGTAACTCATAAAGCCTGCAACCAGCTTTGGGGCCCAGCCCTCAGAATATTGGTGAAAGTGTATTGGCAGTAGCCTCATGACTTAAGACTTTCAGCCAGAAATAAATCTGGAATGTGTATCAAAATTTTGTACACAAAAATATCGTTGTTAGATTCCAAGGGCATGATAATAAGTTAAAGTTGCACCATTGACCTGACTCATGAAATCCTTTCCCACCCAAGGGGCATGAATGGTGGGCCACCAGACATGATCACACCATTCTCCAACCAAATGTCATCTCTCAAAGTCAAATGAGAACTGCCAATGTTGATGGCTCATCATGACAACACACATCCATGTGGAATGTACATAGGAGTACTGGCTAACTCATTCAGCAAACATTCTCCTAGTGTAAGACATCCAAGTGGATAATATGTACCTAAGTCAAGCAAAATGACTCAGTAAACATGCCATCACTATAAAACACGAAAGGCATCAGCAAGTGCTTTCGCCTGCTGAGCACCTAAATTCAGTGATGGGAGGGAAGATGGCATCTAACATGAAGAGTCTACAGCATGCACAGTCTAGACACATTGTATCCTTGAAGTAAAGCATCAGAGCTTTGGGAATGAGTCAACAAGAAGCAGCCAGATTCACCCACAGTACATGAATTTCTATCTGCTTGCAGACTTCAATAACGCTGGTCGATCATCAGTGATATATCTATATGCCGACATTGTGGCAAGCATATGACTCACAGCTCTGTGATGAAATGAAAGGAAACTGCCTGTAGTAATGAGCACATCATTAATGTCACTATCACATGAATGTTTCATTGTTGAATAAAGGAAAGTTACCTGGCCATTATTTCAGTATTTGGCTATTAAGAGAGATTAAAATACAACAATTTCATTTACTCATTATTGCTCACAGAACCATACACTCAAGTATTCACTTTGTATCACTGCTTCTTTTTACCTCAAATCTCTGGCATTGTCAGCACAACAAATAAATTCTGCTATTATATTTGGAGCAATTACTGAGACTGGTATGTGAAGATACTCTTAATGAAAACAAAATGTGCCCTGGTCACTACAAATGAACTACGGTAATACAATTGTGTGGCTCTACAGAAAATCCCACACGAAGGGAATTCTTATAGATACCTGCAGTCCAAACAGAGATTATGCCAAAAGAAACATGTGGGAGAAACATCCATTTCTCCTCTTTCTTTGTACCAGGGCAAGACAATAGTATAAAGGAAGAAGAGAAATCACCCACCTTCCAGGAATACCCCAGACCTCACCAGGTGGAAGGAGCCTGCTGATTTCAGAGCCATGGAGCAGTGACACAAAGTTGAAGTACAGCTGGGATCTGTGGCCGTCGGCATGGATGTTTGTGTGAGCTTGGGCCCTACTGCGGTCAGGGTAGCTGCATTGCCTGAATGAGCCATGACACCTTCCTGGGACAGAACTGTCACTGTGACCCCTATGAAGTCTAATTTAAGCACCATGTTTTGCAACCAGTCTATATTTGAGTAGTTGATTTCAGATAACACTTGAAAACAGGAAGCAAATGCTATCATTTTAAATAACTATTTGGCAATCAACCCATGAGAAATAACAATCCTAAAACTTTTAAGTTTAGGGAAAAAAATTCAGAAATTTAATGTTAAAAGTTGCATTTTTTTATCCTGCAGTTTGTCAGCGTGCACTACAGAAGACATAAGGAGAAGAATAAAGATTTAAAGTTGCCTGAGCAAATAAATAATTGAATAATTCCATAGTCCCTCTTCTCAAGGGAAAGGTGACATGAAGAGGAATCACTTTATACCCAATTGCAACACATTTTCAATGAAAATAAACAGAAAGGATCACTTTCCAAAAGTAAAACAAAAGCTAATATATTTTTCATGTTGAACGTAAAAGAAAAAATTAAAATAATGTAGAGAATGTTATTCCCTTTCCCCTGAAAATGTTGCCATAATATGGCAGGGAAGTAATAAAGTGCAGAGGTGCTCTTTATAGGGACTCCCCTTCCTAATCGAGGAGACTTCTGAATTAGATAGTAATGCCTGTTCCCCGGGGCAGCCACTTAGCACCCTATAAGGGACACTCCATTCTACATTGTCAACCAAGACAGAGCTCAGAATGAGGCAAATGATAACAGCGAACTGAAAAAAACTTCAAATGAAATCCTTTTCATTTAGAATTCTGATATATTCAATCCAAACACATATTACATTAGGTCCATTTGTACAGAAGCTAAGTAAATAATTTAGGTAGTGACTTGAGTCCACTCCAGCTTGGAAATCTAGCTGAAACAACAGAACTTCTCTGCCTTCCTGGACCACAATGAAATGTGTGCTCCCCTAGCACAAAGGCCCCTCATCCAGAAAGAAATGCTAGTATACCTGTTTGGCCTTTCCCACTGTGCAGTCTTTCCCAACTTTAACTTGGGCCTTAGAAATGTGGCTGCATGGCTTATGTCAGAAAACAGGTGGCATTTGGTGAGTCACCCCTAGAGAAAGTCATGTTTTTCTTCTGTGAGAAAATTACAGCTTTGACATACTAACCTGAAACCTCTTTCTGGAGAATTGCATCAAGTCTTTTGTGGGGAACTACATATTTCTTATCTGGGGGATGAAGTGTCCACTAAGACACAAAATTTGAATGTAAACCCTTAGTGCTCTAGGCCTTCCCTTTTCAAATACATCTTGTGGTGTGATAAGCATTCACTTTTAGCTTCATTGAGAGAACCCCCACTGATCCAATTACATGTTTCAACCCAGCAGTCAGATTTCAGCCTCTAGAAGATTTGCTGAAATTGATACAAACTTCACAAAATATGCATTTCCCACCCCTGAAGGATGAAAGGAGAATTATCTGAAAGATGGAAAAGAATTACTTGGAAAAGTGAATTTCTCCCCTGCCTCTCTTTAGAATAAGCACTCTCTTGGAAAGTATTCTTCCAGCCAACAACAGAATAAGGCTCTTAAGTGATCATGTGGCTGCATAAAGAAACAGCCAGAAAACAACTCTCTTAAACAAATAAACAATTCAGCGCTTGAACTTTATGTTCCTAATCTCTGCCATCATTAATCACATTCAAAGTTTGTCTTTAAGAGCCTGAGTGAACTGGTGGGAGGTGGAGGGAAAGGAAAGAAAATAAACTCCTAAGTCCAGTTAGATTTGTGAGATGCATAGAAGATGAGAACCCACCTCTTTTGCCAAAAAGGACTTCAGGAAGCTTGTTAGAGGTGGGCATCGTGGATACTATGGGGCAGATATAATAGAAACAAAACTATGAGTGAGGAAACAGCTCATGAGCCTAACACTGAGTATTATTTCACCATTCTGAAAATAAGCATCATCTGGATTTCAGTAGAAAATCCAAAAAAAAAGGGGGGTTGAAAGTACTTCATCAATGTATGTATGTCTTTTGTTTAAAAAAGTTAAAAAAAAAATTTGAATCACAAATATGGTCGACCAAGACCATATCTAAAGAGATGTGAATATAAGCCCTGGCTGGTGTGGCTCAGTGGGTTGAGCAACAGTCTGGGAGCCAAAGGGCTGCTGGTTCATTTCCCAGTCAGGGCACGTGCCCTGGTTGCGGGCCAGGTCCCCATTAGGGGGCGCATGAGAGGCAACCACACATTGATGTTTCTGTCCCTCTCTTCCTCCCTTCCTTCCTCTCTCTCTAAAAATAAAAAGAGAGATGTGAATATAATTTTTGTGGATGTAAGAATGAGGAAAAGAGGAGGAGACACAAAGAGCAGAAGCAACTAATATCCCTAGTTCCAGTTTCATGTTCCTTCTGTTATCACATCAAAATCGGACATGGAAAGGAGCAACATCTCCCACAGCTGGGAAAGGAGAAAAACATTAACAAAAACCCTTTAGTGTCTTACCTGTTATTTGTAATTATTTTCTTTCTCTTTTTCAAAACTTCGGATTCCCTACAGATCATAAATAATTCCATCATCATTTTCACATTTATAGATGAAATGTTCTGTTTCAAAGAAATCTGGTAAGTGTGAGGTCACTGGATTGCATAAGGCCATGTTCCATAATGCAGTGATGAGAGACCATCCCTTAGGGAGCAAGGCTGGGCATCACTGTGTATTATTCTTTTTTTTTTTTTTTTTTTGTATATCCTGCTACAACACAGGAATGTTCCTGATTTATAGCAATTAGTGAAACAATAGAATGTTCTCCTTTTGCCTTTTGTTGTTGTTGTTAGAGAAACCACTGATTGCTTTCTGGCTGAAAACTGTCTTGTTGATTGTAAAGGAGCACTATTCAAGTGATGAAAGCCAGCTGGGTCACTATACATTTGATGAGGCAATAAGATCTGTATGTGTGGCTAGCACAGGGCAAGGGTTCATCACTAACTCATGGGCATTGTTAGCTTTATCAACAGTGTAACCGCCAACTCACACCCTTCCCAGAAACTAACCCATTGTTAGACAAGGGAACAAAAAAAAAAAAACAGTTATTTAAATAAATGTCTTATTGCTTAGATATCTCATATAGGCTTTTGTCCTTATCCCTAACACCCCAAATCAACCATATAAATCAGTTGTGTGCTTTACTAATTGAATAGTCCCTTCCTCAAGGGGGAAAAAAAAAAAGAGTAACTTAAAGTTACTACCCTGATACACCTCATTCCTAAATTTCCTTCAACGTATTGGAAGTCTGAAGTGTGTATCTTCCTGGGAATATTTGTAGGTTGACACTGTAACAGAAATAAGCAAAAGTAAACAGAACAATGAGTAGATCAAGGTACATTGTTACATAATAAATCATAGTTATGGATATAGCACTTCTGCTTGGAAAAGGGCCACTCCGAAGCACTTAACAATTTTCATGGGAAAAAGAAATATATCCTAATGTAATTATGAATTATTTCTATAATGTTCCAATATAATTTTCCTTACAGAAAAACACATTGTAACCCTAAATTATAATGGCCAAGGACATTAGGCCAGGGAGCTTCAGGACACATCACACATTCACTTATCAAAGGATAACTGTCTACTCCAGAGAACATCATTATGTGTTTTGATGTTCCTTTGATGTAAATGAAATGTAAACCCAAGGGGCGCCAGCTGCTGGGGTATTGTATAGACACCCAAAGGGTCATCCAGCTTTATATAATCATCTTATTTTAAGTCTTTGGGATGTGAATAAAGTGCATTCTCTCTGATGTCATTTCCATAGCAGTCAACAGCCACTAGTATGTAGATAAAATTATGTGAGTACAAACCTGGCAATGAGATACACTTTCAATTTTGCACATGGAAGGAGTCAGCTATCAGATAAAACTAAAATTTCAAAATCAAAATTAAGCAATAAACCATAGAATGCAAAAGCAAAGAAAAAAAATAAGCTGAGCAAGATGTAGGGGAAATAATAGAAATGAGGTGTGTTTTGACCGAATGAGTAGGTTTTGTTTATTGGATCATTCCACACCCTTTTTCTAAGTGTTTATTGAAAAATTGGCTATAAATATGCATAAGATATGATTATTTTGTAGCTAAAAATCTCTATGAAACTTGCTAAAGCTTTCTGGACAATCATTCAGATTTTAAATTTAGTCTTAATTACCATAAATATTATTGAAAAAAAATAAAGACATTAGCTAATTGGGTGTTTTGTACCTAAATAGAGTCCAAGTTTTAAACCATCCATTGAAGTGCAATAAATGTTATAGACTACATAATGTATAACAGTTTATGATATGCTTTCTAATCATACCATAAATCATTCAGCTGCAAACATAGTTTCTCTTTGTTCCTGCCACACATTAAATTATATTTTATGAAAACGGAGTTCATGGAACCATGATATAGGCAGATAACAGTGAACTCTGAATCTTTCATGATTTTAGAGAAAACTCTGTGTTTTAAATGTGCATAGAGAAATTTTTCTGCAGAGCAAAGACTGTTTATCTTTATAACATCCAATGGTTACCTGACTTTAAAAAAGAGTAAGAGCCCTTCAACCCTTTCTTTTCAGTATAGCCATTTCAGGATATAATTTTATTCTGTCCATTTCTCACTGGCAAAGGGACTCTTGCTCCCCACCTGAGGATAAAAATCAAGAGAGAAGGTGAAACAGACTCAGAAGAAAAGAGGTTTACTAAAAACAAGGTGAGAGGAAAGGGGAGAGGGAAGGAGCTTGATGCATCAAGGGAGCACACACTGAAAGAGAGTATAACTCCCTGAACTGCTGCTGGGGTCTGGCTTATACAGCGCTGGCTTCTCCGTTGCAGGTGCAGAGTGGATTTCTTTGCTCTTCAGATCCCCACCATGGGCTGGCATTGATTCACACCAATCGGTGTATTGAGAGGCTGAAGAAGTAAGTGAAGCACATTCCCATCCACCTAGGAGAGCTCAGCCTGTCTCACATTTATTTATTTATTATTTACTAGTATTTATTGAGTTACTATGTAGAATACAGCGATAGATAAGCCTGATGTATTCCTGGGCTTTAGGGTTCTTTCAGCTAATTTAAAGTTGCAGGTGGCAACAGACGCTGTGAAAGAAGTTCCAGTTGCTAAGCAAACAGGAAGAATTTACAGGAAGTCCAGGCCATCAGGGAAGGTGACTGGGCAATATTTGATATGTTTTAATACATTATGATTATTATCCTTAATATCTACAAATTATTTCATATGGCCCCTTTACATTGGTTCCTGAGTCCTTTTGACAGAATCCCAGTAGACTTTGAAAGTTTTCTTGATTTCCTAAATGACAAGATATTCTGGTCGGCTCCAGACCTGGAATTAGCCAATTCTCTAAGAAGCTCTAGTCTGTTTTATGAAGAAATAATATTTAGAGATAAGAGTCTAGATGTTAGGGGTTCAAAATTCAAAATAAAAAAATTGTTTTAATTGGCATACAATGTTATATTAATTTCAGGTGTACCACGTAGTAATTACATATTTATATACTTTAACTTTACCCTGTTAAGTCTAGTACCAATCAGGCACCCTACATAATCCTTATTATATTATTGACTATATTCCCTATTCTGTAATTTATATCCTCATGACTAGTTGCCCACTTGAACTTCTAAATCCTTTCCACCTTTTTTACCCACCCCCCAACTCCCCTCCATGTAGTGGCCATCACTTTGTTCTGTGTATTTATGATTGTTTTATTATGTTTTTAATAGTCCACATATAAGTGAAATCATATAGTATTTGTCTTTCTCTGTCTTACTTGTTTCACTTAGCATACCATTCAGGCCCACCCAGTCTGTTGCAAATGGCCTTATTTCATTCATTTTTATGACTCAGCAATATTCCATTGTATATATGAACCATTCATCTACTGAAAGATACTTCAGTTGCTTCTATATCTTGTTATAAATAATGCTACAATAAATACAGGATTGTATATATCTTTTCAAATTAATGTTTTGGATTTCTTTGGATAAATACCCAAAAGTGGAATTGCTGGGTCATGTGGTAGTTCTATATTTTTTATTTTCTAAGAAACCTCCATGCTGTTTTCCATAGTGCCTGAAATAATTTACGATGCTGCCAACAGTGCACAGGGTTCCCTCTTCTCCACATCCTCAACAACACTTGTTGTTTGTTGATTTATTGATAATAGCCATTTGACAGGTGTAAGGTAATATCTCATTGTGGTTCTGATTTACGTTTTCCTTTTGATTGGTGATATTTAACATCTTTTCATATGTCTGTTGATCATCTCTATGTCCATCTTGGAGAAATGCGTATTCACAACTTTGGCCCATTTTTAATGGGATTGCGTGTTATTTTTACAAGTTTTTATATATTTTGGGTATTAACCCAATACTGGATATATAATTTGAAAATATCTTGTGCCATTTAGTAGGTTGCCTTTCTGTTTTTCTGATGGCTTCCTCTACATTGAAAAAATTATTTAGTTTGTAGTAGTCCCATTTCTTTATTTTTTCTTCTTTGTCCTTGCTCTAGGAGACATATCAAAAAACATACTGCTAAAATAAGTCAGAGTTTATTCCTTACATTTTCTTCAGTGAATTTTATGATTTCAAGTTTTACATTTAAGTCTTTAATCCATTTTGGATTTACTTTTGTATATGGTGTAAGAAAGGGTCTAGTTTCAATTTCTTACATGTATCTCTGCAGTTTGCAAACACCATTTATTGAAAAGATTGTCTTTATCTTAAAGGGAAAGATTTAAGTTTTTGCCCATTGAGTATAATGTTGGCTGTAGGTTTCTCATATATGGCCTTTATTATGTTAAGGAATGCTCCCTCTAGTCCCACTTTGCTGAGTGTTTTTACCATAAATTGGTGCTGGATTTTATCAAATGCTTTTTTAGCATTTATTGATATGATCATGTGATTTTTGTCCTTCATTTTTTATGTGTTATATTATGTTTATTGATTCGTGAATATTATACCATCCTTGCATCCCTGGGATGAATCCCACCTGATCATGGCATATGATCTTTTTAACGTATTGCTGGATGCGGTTTGCCAGTATTATGTTGAGGATTTTAGCATCTATGTTTATCAGAGACATTTGCCAGTAGTTTTTTTTTTCTTTGCTGTGTCTTTATCTGGTTTTGGAATTAGTATGATACTGGCCTTGTAAAAAGAGTTTGGAAGTCTTCCCTATTCTTGGCTCTTTTGGAATAGTTTGAGAAGGATAGAGGTTAGTTCTTCCTTAAATGTTTGTTAAAATTTATCTGTGAAGCCATTCAGTCCAGGGCTTTTGTGTGCCAGGAGTTTTTGAATTACCGTTTCAATTTCACTAGTTGTTACCAGTTTGTCCAGGTTTTCTGCTTCTTCTTGATTCAGTTTTGGAAGATTATATGTTTCTAGAAATTTGTCCATTTCTCCCAGGTTGTTCAATTTCTTGGCATATAGTTGTTCATAGTAATTTGTTACAATCCTTTGTATTTCTGTGATATACTGGTTGTAACTTCTTTTTCATTTCTGATTTTATTTATTTGGGTCCTCTCTCTCTCTCTTTTTCTTGATGAGTCTAGTTAAAGGTTTATCAATTTGTTCATCTTTTCAAAGAACCAGCTCCTGGATTTATTGATCCTTTGAATTTTTCTTTTATTCTCTATGTCATTTAATTTTGCCCTGATCTTGATTATTTCCTTCGTTCTACTCGCTCTGGGATTTGTTTGTTGTTGTCCCTCTAGTTCATATAGATATAAGGTTAGGTTGCTTATTTGAGATTTTTCTATCTTCTTTAGGTAGGCCTGTATTGCTATGAACTTCCCTCTCAGGACGGCCTTCACTATGTCCCATAGTGCCCCTCAGTAAATGAGTGGATCAAAAAAACTGTGGTACATTTATACAATGGAATACTACACAGCAAAAACAAAGAAGGAACTCCTACCTTTTATAATAGTATGGATGGAACTGGAGAATATTATGCTACGTGAAATAAGCCAGTTGGTGAAAGACAAATACCACATGATCTCACCTGTAGAGGATTCTTTTTTTTTAAATTATTTTATTGTTGTTCACTTACAGTTGTCTGCATTTACCCCCACCCCCAACCCCAGGCAAACCCACCTCCCTCCCTTGCTTCCACCCTCCCCCTTGGTTTTGTCCATGTGTCCTTTGTAGCAGTTCCTGAATACCCTTGTGCCCCTTCTCCCCTTCCCCCTCCCCTCTGGTTACTTCCAGATTGTTCTAAACTTCAATGTCTCTGGTTCTGTTTTGTTTCTCTGGTTGTATTTTGCTTGCTTACCTCACAGGTGTCTTGGCTGTGGCTGATCTGAGTTCCCCGGTAGCTGATCTGGCCTCGGTGCCTTCTCTCTCCAGAGTCCTTATATAAAAGGACTTATATAAAAGTCCTTATATAAAAACCCTTAACATTTCATATAGTAAAGGCTGCGTGATGATGTACTCCTTGAACTTGAACTTATCTGAGAAGCACTTTATCTGCCCTTCCATTCTCAATGACGGTTTTGCTGGATAGATTATTCTTGGTTGTAGGCCCTTGCTTTTCATGATTTGAACTATCTCTCTCCAGCCCCTTCTTGCTTGGAAGGTCTCCTTAGAGAAATCCGCTGACAGTCTTATGGGAATTCCTTTGTAGGTAACTGTCTCCTTTTCTCTTGCTGCTTGTAAGAGTCTTTCCTTATTCTTGACCTTGGATAATGTCATTATGATGTGCCTTGGTGTGTTCCTCTTTGGGTCCCGCTTCTTTGGGGTTCTCTGAGCTTCTTGGATTTCCAGGAAGCCTATTTCCTTTGCCAGATTTGGGAAGTTCTCATTCATTATCTGTTCAAAAATACGTTCAATTTCTTGGTGTTCCTCTTGTCCTTCTGGCAGCCCTATGATCCAGGTGTTGGGTCATTTACAAATGTCTCGGAGGTTCCTGAGTCCCTCCTCATTTTTTTGAATTCTTATTTTTTCCTTCTGGTCCACCCCATTGGTTTGAGATCCTACTTCCTTTTTTTCCCCATTGGTTCCCTGTAAATCTTCCTCCATTATCTTTATCATATTGTTCATTTGTTCAACTATTTCTTCCAGTTTTGTGAGCATCCTGATTACCAGTGTTTTAAACTGGGTATCTGTTAATTTGGCTATCTCTTCGTCTGTTAGTTGTAATTTGTTCTGATCTTTCGTTTTGGCCATTTTCATTCTGTTTTATCTCAGCGCACCTGTCGGAGTCTTAGGTGTTTGTCGGTGCCTGGTAACCTGGGTCGCTTTTTTGTGACGTTTCCTCTGGGGGTAGGGCCTGGGAGGGAGCATTGGCACCTGCCGTTCACCGCCACTCCCTATCACCCTCTGCTCCCCAGTTCCCCACTGTCTTTTCTGCCAGTCTCTGCCCTGCTGGTTCCCACTGGCCTCTCCAGTTACGTCGCCAGCCTGCGAGGTTCAGCCATTGCTCGGGATAGTGTTTTGGTTAGGTGCTCCCGGGGTGAGTTCCTCCAGGCAAACTGCCTCTCACTCCGCTCCTCCGCTCAGTTCTGCCCCGCTTACTGGCCTGGATGTATGTCCTTCCCTACTTCCTGGGTGTCAGACTTCCCTTCAGTTTGATTCTGTCCATTCTGGTTGTTTATTTTTCGCTATTGAGTTTGTTGTTTAAACTCTCTGGTTGTGAGCGGCGGTGCAGTGCGTCCACCTACACCGCCATCTTGCCGGAAGTCTCTGTTGCTTGTAGAGGATTCTAATGAACAAAATAAACTAAAGAACAAAATAGAACCACAGGCACGAAAGAGAGAATGGTCTGAAAGTGACCAGAGGGGAGGAGAAAGGGAGATAGTGGTGGAAAGAAGGGGAAGGTACTATACAGAGAACAGGTATGAATGACCCACAGACATACACAACAGTGTCGGAATTGACTTTGGGAGCGGGGGTTGGGATGGACAGAGGGGGGCAAAGGTCAGGGGGAGGTTGGTACAACTGTAATAGAGTAAAAAATGACAAAAAAAATAAAAGATGGTCTATACCCCACAGTATATTCTTGCCTCCTTTGTCATAGAATAATTGATGATAGAGGCATGGATGTATTTCTAGTCTCTCTATTCTGTTCCATTGATCTGTGTCTGATTTTTGCCAGTTCCATGCTGCTTTGATGATTATAGCCTTGTACTATAGTTTGATATCAGGTAGAATGATACCTCCAACTTTGTGCTTCTCCTCAAGATTGCTTTGGTTATTCAGGGTCTTTCACAGTTTTATATAAATTTTAGAATTATTTTCTCTAGTTCTGTGAAATATACCATTGGTATTTCAATAAGTATTGCATTGAATATACAGCTTGCTTTGGGTAATATGAATATTTTAACAATGGTGAGTCTTCCAATCTATGAACACAGTATATCCTTCCATCCATTTGTATCTTCTTCAATTTCTCTCTGATTATTTACTCCCTTGGTTATATTTATTCTTTTTGATGTACTTGTAAATGGGATATCTTTTCTTAAATTCTTTTTTGATCATTTATTATTGATGTATAAAAATGCAACTAATGCCCTGGCTGGTGTAGCTCAGTGGATTGAGCATGGGCTGTGAACCAAAGGGTCGCTGGTTCGATACCCAGTCAGAAACATGCCTGGGTTTCAGGCTAGGTCCCCAGTGAGGGCCATGTGAGATGCAACCACACATTGATGCTTCTCCCCATCTCTTTCTCCCTCCATTCCCTCCTGTCTAAAAATAAATAAATGAAATCTTTTAAAAAATGCAACTAATTTCTAAATATTAATTTTGTATCATCCTTCTTTACTGAATACATTTATTAGTTATAATAGTTTTTTTTGGTGGATTCTTTAGTGTTTTCTCTTTATGGTATTATGTCATATGCAAATAATGGCAGTTTTACTTTTTCCTCTCCAATTAGATGCCTTTTATTTCTTTTTTTGTCTCATTGCTTAGGACTTTCAATATTATGTCAAAAAAGTGATGAAAGTAGACATATTTGTCTTGTTTCTGATCTTACAGGAAACATTTTTAGTTTTCTTCCTGTTGAGTATGATGGTAGCCATGGGATTTTCATGTATGACCTTTATTATGTTGAGGTATGTTCCCTCTACCTTTATTTTGCTGACATTTTAAATCATATATGAATATTTGATTTTTTCAGTTGCTTTTTCTGCATGTATTGATATGATCATGTGATTTTTTTCCTTCATTTATTTTATGTGGTGTAGCATGTTAATTCATTTGTGGACATTTGTTAACTTTATTTTTATTTTTGACACTATTATATACATCCCCATTTTTTTCCCCTTTTCCTGCCTCCATCCAAGGCCACCCCTACCCCTTCCCTTTTGCCATCACCACACTGCTGTTTGTGTGTATGGCTTAGGTATGTGTGTTCTTTAGCTAATCCCTTCACTGTCTTTCAACCAGTTTCCCCAATTCCCCTTCGCTCTGACAGCTGTCAGTCTATTCCATATAAACCAAATTTGCATTCAAAAATTAAATTGCACTTGATCATAGTGTATGATTCTTTTAATGTATTGCTGAATTTGGTTTGCTAATACTTTATTGAGGACTTTTGCATCTGTGGTTATTGGGAATATTGGATTTTTTAATTATTTTTGGTAATTTCTTTTTCTGGTATTAGTTGTGTCTCATAGATTTTTGGCCATTGTGTTTTCATCTTCATGTTTCTCATGATACCTCTTAATTTCTTCCTTGACCTCACTGTTATCCCCATCACTCTTTAGTAGTATGCCATTTACCCTCCACATGTATGTTTATCAGTTTTCTTCTTTTATTTGATTCTAGTTTCATACCATTGTGATCAGAGAATATACCAGTTATGATTTCAACTTATAAAATTTATTGAGACTCTTTGTAGCTTATCATCTTGGAAAATCTTCCGTGTTTACTTGAAAAAGAATGTATATTCTGATTTGGGGGGATAAAATACTCTGTTTACATCAATTAACTCTATCTGTAACAATGTGACATTTATGGCCACTGTTTCCTTGCTGATTTTCTATCTAGACAATTGCAGACAACTGTACTTGAACAACAATAAAAAATAAAAATAAATAAATAAAATATTTTTAAAAAAGAAAAAATAAAAGATACAGCAAGAAGTAATAAGAAGAAAATAGATCTAAACTCAAACCCAAAGTCCACCAGTTTCAAGCTACTTAACCTCTCTTAGGTTATCCCCTCATATCCAAAACAGAGATATCATTACTTCTTTTAGGGTTGTGTTTGAGAGTAAATGAGGAGATATAATCTGGTACTTCACAGGTGACTGCATATACCATATTTCATTGAATTTAAAAGACCATAGATTGCAAGATGTCCATTGGCTTATGGCTATGTATTGTCCTTAGATGAAAGGCCTTCCCTGTCCAGCTTTGCATGACTGGCCCCATCTACCAGCTCCAAGCCTTCGTACAGGTTGTTCTCTCTGCTGGAGCACTCTCCATAGAGTTCACTCCTCTATTATTCAGATTTTATTTTAAGTATCTCTCTCTGGCAAAGAAAATAAAGACTGCCTTGTTTTGTCCTCTCAGTATATGATACAGGAGGTTTTTGTTTTTCAACAGTGTTATTGGATCATTTCTCCCCATACTCACCCAGTTGTAAGATTATGCCTAAAGTCTCTGTTTGAAACTTGAAGATCAATGAGTCAAACTTCATATAATTACACATTATGGAGGGCTAATGGCATCAATGTTCTACAGCCCTTCCATTAAAGCATTATCAGTTGTATCAATGGAATATTATTTTTAGCGTGGCAGTGGAAATTTTGAAAAAGATTATTTCTTCCCAAATTTTGGTAATGATGTTAAAACATTTTATAAACAAATGTTCTTATTAAAGTTAATCTAGAAGCATCTCTAAAATGATCATAAATATTTCAGGATCTAGAATTATATGTCACTAGGTGAAAATACTGATTTCACTAATTATTAGGTATGGGTCAAGGGGGAAACTGCTTAAAAACATCTGGTCAGCCCGGCTGGTGTAGCTCAGTGGATTGGGTGCGGGCTGGGAACCAGAGGGTCCCGGTTCGATTCCCAATCGGGGCACATGCCTGGGTTGTGGGCCAGGTCCCCAATGGGGGTCATGTGAGAGGCAGCCATGCATTGCTCTTTCTCTCTCCCTTCTCCTCTCTCTGAAAATAAATAAATAAATAAATCTTTAAAAAAAAACAAAAAACATCTGGTCATCAGTTTTCTCTGCTAAAGTCAGCTCCTGTCTCATAAAATTTTCCTAAGGATTAAATAAGACAATGTAGGTAAAACAATTAGAATATTGCCTGTAGGACTTCTGCTTCCAACCAAGACACAATAGCAAAGGCCAAGATGCTCTCCTGGCTAAAACAACCAAAAAAATCCACAAAATATATGAATGAACGATGTCCAAAACAGTGAGATCAGGCAACAAAGAACCTAATCCCTAAAAGACAGGAATCAAATCACAGGATCCCTGACATTGCCCAGCTGACGGCTCTGAGATGGCTCTTGGCCACAGCTCAGGAAGAGGAACCCAGGCAGAGGCTGGTGGACACCTAAATTGAAAAGAAACTGAGATTCCATGGAGACGACGAAAGGTAGTACTGGCAGAACTGTAGAGGAAATAAAATACTGTAAATCTGCAAAAATCCCTTTCAAGTAATCAGTTTAGTACTGATAATTGCAGTGTAGCTAGAGAAAATAGCATCTGGAAGCAATAGAAGTCAGAGTACCAACCTTTCACATAATGTTCAAAATCGTGTCTGTTCCCACCAGCCAGAGTGGAAAAAAATCATGACTCACCAGATATTGGATAGAGTACTCAGAATGGTTTTAACTCCATAATGGGAAGAACCAGGTTTTAATGGGGTTTTAACTCCATAGCCCAAATACAGTACTGCCTGGTCCCACCTACGAAATCTTAAAAGTGAGACATGAAAGGATCAAAATATTTTCAAGTAACTTAACTCGAACAAAGCTCAAGAATATCTATAGGACCCTGGCTGGTGTGGCTCAGTGGGTTGAGTGCTGGCCTACGAAGCAAGGGGTCGCTGGTTCGATTCCCCATCAGGTCACAGTCCTGGGTTGTAGGCCAGGGCCCCAGTAGGGGGTGTGCAAGAGGCAACCACATATTGATGTTTCTCTCCCTTCCCCTCTGTCTAAAAAACAGAATCTTTAAAAAAAAGGAATATCTATAGGAATTTATAATACTGAATACCCAACAATATAAAATTCACAATGTCTAGCACACAATTAAAAATTGCCAGATACAAAATGAAGCTGGAAAATATAAACCACAATGAGGGTCAAAATCAATAAACCAAAACCAACAACTGACACAGATGTTAAAATTAGCAGAAAGCATTAAAACAGTTACTATAACTATATAACATAACTGTACTATAACATGTTCAAATAGATAAGTAGAGATATAGAAGATATAAAATGTGATCCAAATTAAATTTCTATAATTGAAAAGTGCAATGCCTGAAGTGAAAAAGATACTGGATGGAATTAATGGCAGAATAGACATTGGTGAAAAATTTTAGTGAACTTGAAAACATAGAAATAAAAACAATCCTAAATGAACCACAGAAAGAAAAAGTAATCATAAATGATGAACAGGGCATCACTGAGCCATGGAGAAACATCTGAATGAAAGTTCCAAAAGGAAGGGATGAGAATAGAAAAAATTTTGAAAAAATAATTGAAAATTTTCTAAATTTGATATAAATTATAAAGTTACAGATTAAAGAAACACATCAAAACTCAAGCAATAAAAGAAAGTAGAGCAAGATACATTATTATCAAGTTGTTCAAAACCAATAATAAAGAGAGTATCTTTAAGGCAGACAAAAAGTGAATTAAAAAGACATTATAGAGGACAAAAGGTAAGTATGATAGCAGATTACTAGCCAAACCATTACCAACAAGATTCAGGGAAGCAACATATTTAAAATACAGAAGCAAAAACCTACTAATATAAAATTCTATTCAGGGGAGGGGAGAATAGGCTTTCAACAATGAGGACTAAGTAGAGAATTTTGAAGACCTACAAAAGCTGAAATAATTTATCACCAGGCAACTAGTACTACAAGAAATGATAAAGAAATATTTTCAGGCAGTCAGTTCATCGAGAGAAAATCAACATCATAAATATTTATAGACCTAGTAAAAGAGCTTCAACAGAACACTAATAGAACTGGAGGCAAAAAAAAAAAAAAAACCCATAGGACTACAAGATGATTTTATGAAAGAAAATTTAATAAATTAGACTTTATTAACATTAAAAACTTTTTCTCTGAAAAATACACTGTTAAGAGAATTGCAAATCAAGCCACAGAGCAGGAGAAAATATTTCCAAAACACATCTGATAAAATACTAAATATACAAAATATACAAAGAACTCTTAAAACTTAAAAATAAACAAATAACCCAGTTTAAGAATGGGCCAAATAATTAAACCCTTCACAAAGAAGATATGCAGGTGGCAAATAAGCATTAAAAAGATGTTTACTATCATTTTTCTTTAGTAAAATCAAAACTAAAACAAGAATTAGGTATTATTACATGTATCAAAATAGTTAAAACTCAAAAAAATAAAACTAATAATATCAGATTTTGGTGATGTGGAGCAACAAGAAATCCAATTTATAAATGAAGGGAATACAAATGATAAAGCTACTCTGCAAGATAGTTTGGAAATTTCCTATAAAACTAAACATGTTCTTACCATGTAATCCAACAGTTGCACTCCTACTGACCTGAAAATTTATGTCCCCCCAAAACAGCACACAAATGTTTTGTTTCCAGAATTTTTCCATAATCACCAAAAATAGAAGCGACCAAGATGTTCTTCAACCAATAAGTGGATAAACAAACTGCAGGACAAACATACAATGGAATATTATTCAGCGACAAAAAGTAATAATATATAGACTTGAAGAACACCATAGATGAAACTTAAGTACATATTGCTAAGTGAAAAATATCAGCTTGAAATTGTGATTTCATTTATATGAAATTCTGAATAAGGCAATCATGGACTTGGAAAACAAATCAATGGATGCTAGCAGTCTGGGGAGGGGAAAGATTTGAAAGGTGAGGTACAGAAATATTATAAGGTGGAGAAGTATTCTGTATGATACTATATTGGTGTATATATAACTCTATCCTTTTATCAAAATTCATAAACTTTTACAGCACCAAGAGTAAACATTCCTATATGCAAATTTTGGGACTATACCCCAAGAATCCTGAATCACCGATTCAGAAAAACTTATGCATCCCAATGTTCATAGCAGCATTATTTACAATAGCCAAGTGCAGGAAACAATCTAAGTGCCCATCAGTAAATGAGTGGATCAAAAACTGTGGTACATTTACACAATGGAATTCTATGCAGCAGAAAGAAAGAACTCCTACCCTTAGTTTCAGCATGGATGGAACTGGAGAGCATTATGCTAAGTGAAGTAAGCCAGGCAGTGAAAAACAAATATCATATGATCTCACCTATAAGTGGAACCTAATCAACAAAACAAAAAACTGAGCAAGATAGAACCAAAGACATGGAAATCAAGAACAAACTGACAGTGACCAGAGTGGAAGAGGTTGAGATAACAGGGGAAAGAAGGGGAAGGGGCAAGCAAAGGAACACAAATAGAGGACTCAGTGACACAGACAATAGTGGGGGGATTGACTATTGGAGTGCAGGGGGCCTGGGTAGGGATGAGCAATGGGGAAAAAGGTAGAACAACTGTAACTGAACAACAATAAAAAAATCTATTTAGGAGACTAGGGAATCCAAAGATGAAATACAGAATTGACAAAGGAATCTGTTTTACAAATGTATGAAGCAACTCACGTGAAAGGAATATAGGAAAAAGTGGTGCTCACCCAATTAGAGAAATGAATGAAGACTATAAAACAAAGGTAAAAGAAACTTCTTAGCTATATAACTGTACTCTAGTTGATAAAGTTGTTTTCATAGGGATTTCAGTTAACAATTCTGAAACTACTGTACATGTATACTGCAATTGAACAATTAAGTAAATGGTAGAAGCCAGGTTTCTCACTGATGAAGTGGGAGGTTATATGGAAAAGTAGAATGTTCTGTATCATAATGGATGGAAGTTTGAGATGTAAATATGGACTCATGTTTAGCTTAAAAATAGGCAGGTGGTTAGAAATATTTATAGATATGTGTGTGAACATGGATTAGTATACACTCATATTTCCTTGATCTGTCAACTAAGAGGGTTTAGAAGCAATAACATCCCAGTAGTATCATGCATACCTACCACCCAGATCTTGGTTTTTAATATCATTCTCAAAAAAAGGAACCAGAGCTCATTAGAAATGGCTGATTCTAGGCAGACTGAAGAAAATATGCAATACGAGTTTGAAGCATCTTGTAGTGTGAGAAAGCAAGGATGTACTAAATAATAACCACCACCACCACAAAACAAAATAAAACATAATGGCAGGATATGAAAAAAGGAATATAGAAGCCAGCTGAAAAGTTCCCAGTGTTCAATGCCAAAACAATTTGAACAACAGAATAACCCAAAGTATGAAGCAAATATGTGTGATTCCATAATGATATAAATAAAGTATTTAATATATAAAAAAAAGGAGAATAAATAAAACTCTAATAGAGAAGAATTCCAAACATTTATGTAGGCTTGTCCCTTTAAAAAATTGGGCATATCTCTCCACTCTTTAAGTGTGGGCTTTACATAGTGACTTCCAAAAAATATAGTACTGAAAGGGGATGGTAGCGGTAGCAGGGGTAACTTTATAGTAAAAGAACCTGACAGATACATCAGCTAGGTAACAAAGGCAATGTCAGAAGTGATGTCATTTTGACAGTGAGTACCCTTAACATGATGTGATGAAACTGACCTTTAACCTCTGTGATCTTTCCCCCCTAAATTGATAACACCAATCTAATTATGATAAAAGACATGAGAAAAATACAAAAAGAGGAACATTCTATAAAAATACCTGACCGCTACTCCTAAACTGTCAATTCTATCAAAAATAAAGGGAGTCTGAAAAACTGTCCTAGACAAAAACATAAAGAGATATGATGTCCAAATGTGATATGGTATTCTAAATGGGAGGGCACAGGTAAAAACTAAAGAAATATAAATGAAGTATGAACTTTAGTGAATAATGTAACAATATTGATACATTAAATGTGACAATAGTGTGGTGATTACTGGGGAAGGGAGGCATAAGGGGACTAAATAGTAAGGGGCAAAATACACTAAAAATTAAATTTAAAAATGTGACAATATTAACAATACAGGAAACTGAATATGGGGTATATAGGAATCACCTGTACAATGTTTGCAACTTTTCTGTAAATTTAAAACTATTCTAAAATAAAAAGCTTATGAACAGAAGAATTAATTTTTTAAAAATAGCACTTGGCATGCTGTAATTATGAATATCACTTAATTTTTATCACTTGTTAATTATTATTATCAATATTATTTATTAATAATCATTAACTAATTGCTATTTTTATTTTTTATTGTTGTTTGGTTACAGTTGTCTCCATTTTCCCCCATTACTCTCCCCTGTCCTTACCACCCCCCACCTTCCACTTTCCACATTGACTTCACCCTTCCCCTTCTTTCCCCCATGTCCCTACCCCTCTCCCCTCTGGTCAGTCAATTTGTTCTTTATTTCCATGTCTTTGGTTCTATTTTGCTCATTTGTTTTGTTGATTAGGTTCCACTTATAGGTGAGATCATATGGTATTTGTCTTCCACCACTTGGCTTACTTCACTTAGCGTAATACTCTCCAATTCCATCCATGCTGTGGCGAAGGGTAGGAGTTCCTTCTTTCTTTCTGTGGACTAGTATTCATTCCATTGTGTAAATGTACCACACTTTTTTCATACACTCATTTACTGATGGGCACTTAAGCTGTTTCCAGCACTTGGCTGCTGTAAATAATGCTGCTATGAACATTGGGATGCATAGCTTCTTTTGATTGGTGTTTCAGAATTCTTAGGGTATAATCCCAGCAGTAGAATTGCCAGGTCAAAAGTCAGTTCCATTTTTAGCTTTTTGAGGAAATTCCATGTTGTTTTCATGATGGCTGCACCAGTCAGTGTTCCAACCAACAGTATTCTAAGTTACCCTTTCTTCCAGATCATTGCCAACACTTTTGATGTCACACATATTTGCTTCATACTTTGTTTGTTGATTTAGTTATCATGGTCATTCTGTATCTTATTGTGGCTTTAATTTGCATCTCTCTGATGGCTGGTGATGCTGATCAAGCTTTCATAGGTCTCTGGGCCCTCTGTATGTCCTCCTTGGAAAAGTACCTGTTCACATCCTTTGCCCATTTTTTAATTGTTTTTTGGGTTTTGGTTTTTTTTTTAACTTCCTGAAGTGTTGTCATTGTGAGTTCTTTATATATTTTGGGTATCAAAACATTGTCCAAGGTATCATTGACAAACATATTTTCCCAAATGGTTCATTCCCTTTTCATTTTGATAATGTATTCTTTAGCCATGGAGCTTTTTAATTGATATAGTACCATTTGTTTATTCTTTCCTTTATATCCCTTGCTCTAAGAGACAGACACATTGTTGAAAACATTGCTATGTGGAATATCTGAAATTTTCCTGCCTATGGTCTCCTCTAGAACTTTTATGGTGTTGTGACTTATATTTAAGTCTTTTATCCATCTTGAGTTTATTTTTGTGTATGATGTAAGTTGGTGGTTGAGTTTCATTTTTTGGCATGAGCTTATCCAGATCTCCCAAAATCATTTATCAAAGAGCCAATTATTACTCCATTTTATGTTCCAACCCCCTTTGTCAAATATTAACTGATTGTATTGAAATGGGTTTATTTCTAGGCTCTCCATTCTGTTCCATTGATTGATATGTTTGTTCTTATGCCAGTACCAGACTGTTTTGATTACAATGGCCTTGTAACATAGTTTGATATCAGGTATTGAAATCACTCCTATTTTATTCTTCTTTCTCAAAATTCCTGAGGCAATTTGCAGTTATTTTTGGTTCCATATAAATTTTTGTAGTATTTTTTCTATATATGTTAAATATGTCATTTGTTTTTTAATAGGGATTGTTTTGAATCTATAAATTGCTTTGGGTAGTATGGACATTTCGATGTTAATTCTTCCAATCCATGAACATGGTATATGCTTCCATTTATTTGTATCTACCTTAATTTCTTTCTTTAGGCTTCTGTAGTTTTCTGAGTACAGGTCTTTTTATCCCTAGGTACTTTATTTTTCTTATTGCTATAGCAAACGGGACTATTTTTCTAATTTCTGGTCTGATATTCCATTGTTGGTGTAAAAAAATGCCTTCGATTTCTGAATATTAACTTTGTATCCTGCTGCCATGCCAAATCCACTTATTAGGTCTAGTAGATTTTTGGTGGAATATAGGGTTTTCTATTTACACTATAATGTCATCTGCAAACAATGTCAGTTTTACTTCCTCCTTTCCAATTTGGATGCCTTTTGTTTATTTTTCTTGTCTGATAGATGTGTATGTAACTTCCAATGATATATTGAGTAGAAGTGTTGAAAGCAGATACCCTTGTCTGGTTCCTGATTTTAGTGGGAAAGCTTTTAGTTTTTGCCTGTTGAGTATGATATTGGCAGTAGGCTTCTCGTATATGGCCTTTATTATGTTAAGATAGGCTCCCTCTACTCCCACTTTGTTAAGTGTTTGTCAAATGCTTTTTCTGCATCTATTGGTATGATCATGTGATTTTTGTCTTTCCTTTTGTTTATGTGATATATTACATTTATTGATTTGTACATATTGTTCCACCCTTGCATCCCTTGGATGAATCCTACTTGATCATGGTATATGATCTTTTTAATGTATTGCTGGATGTGGTTTGACAATATTTTCTTGAGGATTTTAGCATATATGTTCATCAGCAACATTAGTCCGTAGTTTTCTTCTTTATTGTGCCTTTGTCTGATTATGGGATTAGGATGATGCTGGCTTTGTAAAAAGAGTTTGGGAGTCTTCCATCTTCTTGGATTTTTTTGAATAGTCTGAGAGGGATAGGGGTTAGCTCTTCCTTAAATGAATTTGTAAAACTTCTGTGAATCTGTGTAGTCCAGTGCTTTCGTGTAACTGGAGTTTTTTTTTTTTTTTTTTTTTTTTTTTTTATTACTGCGTCAGTTCCACCAGCTGTTATTGGTTTGTCCAGGCTTTCTGCTTCTTGATTCAGTTTTGGAAGATTACATTTTTCTAGAAGTTGGTCCACTTTACTCAGGTTTTCAAATTTCTTGGCATATAGTTGTTCATAGTAATTTCTTACCATCCTTTGTATCTCTGTGGTGTCAATTGTGATCTCTATTTCATTTCTAATTTTATTAATTTGGGTCCTCTCTCTTTTCTTCTTGATGAATCTGGTTAAAGGATTGTCAATTTTGTTTGTCTTTTCAGAGAATCAGGTTCTGGATTTCTTGATCCTTTGAATTGTTCTTTTAGTCTCCATCTCATTTAATTCTTCTCTGATCTTGATTATTTCCTTCCTTCTACTTGCTCTGGGCTTCATTTGTCATCATTCCTCTAGTTCTTGTAGATGTAGGGTTAAGCTGTTTATTTGAAATGTTTCTATCTTTTTTAGGTAGGCCTGTATTGCTATGAACTTCCCTCAAAGTACTGCCTTTGCTGTGTCCCATAGGTTTTGGACTATTGTGTGTTCATTATCATTTGTTTCCAGAAACTTTTTTATTTATTACTTGATCTCATTCTTAAACCTTCATTGTTTAATTGCATGCTATTCTATCTCCATGAGTTTGAGTGATTTTGAGTTTTTTCCTTGAGGTTGGTTTCTAGTTTCTAGCCCTTGTGGTCTGAGAAAATGCTTGGCATGATTTTAATTTTCTTGAATTTTCTGAGGTTTGTTTTGTGTCCTATCATGTGGTCTACCTTTGAAAATGTTCCATGTGCATTTGAAAAGAATGTGTATTTTGCTTCTTTGGGATGAAAGGTTCTATATACTTCATTAAGTCCATTTGATCTAGTGCATCATTTAATTCCACAATATCTTTGTTGATATTTTGTTGGAAGATCTATCTTTTGTTGACAGTGAGATGTTAATTAATTACTATTAAGCTCCTATTTGTTTAAGCATTTATTTGTTTTATTGTCAGTGAGAATCTTGTACTAAAGTTTTTTATCTCTTAAGATAAAGTGGTGCATTAATAGTCAAGCCAGGGCAGACATAAGGGATTCATAACATATCATTCTAGAGATTCTCACTTTGAAAGTAAACTTACATTGTTACATATACAAAATTTAGTTCAGGGCCTTTAAAGGTCTCACTTGTAACCCTGACTTTTTTCCATTGGTTTCACAGTGTTTATTTCTGGATCAATCAATACAAATATCTCTTACCCCAATTCAGTGGTAAATTCACAAGTTTAGGATGGTTACCAACTATTTATAGTATTGAATATACATTGCACATATTTATTCCTAGCAATGATATGGGCCCTACAAAAGAGAAATAAATTGGCAGAAAGTACAGTAAGTTAAACATAGGAAAGAAATATAATAAGAGGCAACACATTAATTCAAGTCAGTCATTCTACAAAAATCATCCATGTAAAGTAACTGAGGACCACTAGCCAAAATGATATCCTGTGGCTGGTTTTCATCAGAATTCTATGACATAACAATTACCAAAAGGATAAAAAATATTTCCCCTAGCTTTCTTGGCTGTCATGTTTTTATATCCTCATTAAGCATCTTTCATTGTCAAGTATAGCCTTGGTAGGTGATGGGAAATAAAGAAGTACACAGATCCATCAAAGGCCTGTCCCTGACTACTCACAGGTCTGAACATGAGTACAAGTCTCTTCCTGTAATAACTCCACTTGCCTGCCATACCAGCTGCGGGTCCCCTCACTAATCAGAATGCATAGGTAATTAGCTGCTGTTTAAGCTGAAGGGTCCCAACATGTTTGAGCAGGTTGGCATCAAGGGTTTAAGGAGCACCTGTTTACAATTAGCTAGACTGGATTCTATATGCCACACCTCATTTCTTGGAGGGAAGGAAGAACTTGTTTGAGCAATGATTGCCGCCATTTCTAGCCACCAGTTTTGTAAGTTATTGACAGAGCCATTTCGAACTTGTTCACCTGGTCTGCTTTTAAGGCTCTTTCTCTCCAAATGTGCTGTAAATTGACTTAATTAAACTGCATTGTTAAACTCACCAGATAAGTCTATTTCCCTTCTTTTCCCTTCTCATGGGGAGACTTTGTCTCCCAGAATATGTTGATGCCAAAATATCACATCACACTGACCTGCAGACCCCAGGAGCTTTGCTGATTCACTACTTCTCACCATGGCTAGAGCCAAGTATACAAGGAAGAGGGAGACTCTCTCTCAGTAAGTTTTTCTTGGTATTACTCCTATCCAAGAGGGGCACTCACAAGGTGACACATGGGAGAGCATGGAGCGATCTGCACTGACCCATGAGCAAAATGTAATTCCCATCTCCTGTGTCACTGATGGAACCAAGAGCCAAAGAAAAGTGGAATAAGTGAGTGTTTCACTATCATTTTAGGTTGTTAGAGCTAACCATAATTCCAAATTACCATTGAATACTGATAGCAAGTTGTTTTCTTTTTTTCTTTCAAATATACCTGATGCCTATTTCAAAAGATAAATAACTCTTGGACTTTTCACTGGGTAATGGATAATATGAACTCCACACCCACTCCTACAACACACACTGGCTTGAGAGCCAGGGATGCAGTCATAAGAGTTGCAGAATTGCCACACTGCGTTTTACAGACCACCCATTTAACCACAGGGTGGCTGAGAGTTTGCCAACCCATGTTCAGGAGTGAGAACTGTCTGAGGAGGAAGAGCTAAAGAAAGGATATATCCACCCTCAAAAATTTAACCAGAACTTCTTCAGTGAAATGTTCACCCCAATCCCCACAGCCCACCCAACCTTGGAGAGTTTAAAATAAGAAAGAAAAGCATTGTCCAACAACCCAACCTAAATAGAAATGATGTTCCACCAGGCTACAGAATCCTCAGCCATACTGAGGACTGCAACATGGGTGGTTGTTAGTGAGAGTAAAGATTTTTCCATGATCTTTGCAGATCCATGGAATCTTAGATGCCAGGGCAGCACTAGAAAAGCGATCCAGGACACACACTGGCAGCCTCCATCCTGTCCCTCTGGCATCTGTCACTGCCCACAAGGCCGTATCCTTAGATCCTCTGCTCCTTACTAATTACATTTCAATATACTTGGAAGGAAAGTTACGGTGTTTGCTTATGAGGGGAAGTTTAAGCAGATAAAAGAAAAATTATGGTACACAAGGTCTTTTTAGATCCCTGAAATTAGTCTCCTGACCATAGGATAACAAGTGATTCTGAAAATTTAATAGTGCATCAGAGTCACCTGGGAAACTATAATGAAAAGACAGGTCCCATGCCCAGGGTTTCTAATTGATTGGAGTTGGAGTTGGGCTATGTGTCTTTTTGATTCTATATACAAAACTAGAGAATTGGTAATTTACTGGTAAGGTGACTCTCAGATTCTCCTGTATACCAAACAATGTGGCATTGGAACTCTACTTGAACTTCTGAGTTTAATTATCATTCTAGTTAAATTCCACCGGAGTCTATCAAGTAGTTAATTTATTCAACTAATATTTCTTGAATGTTTGCTGAATAGAAATATCTATATCTAATCTCTGTATTTATATGTGTGTGTGTGTCTTTCACTAATATTCTCAGTGACTATGTCAAAAAAGTTAAGTTTCTTTTATGTTATATAAACCTACACCAGGACCCAGCATTTTCCAGAGACTAAAATATCTCCATGTGCAACTAGTTGTGTCCATGTGGATGGAGGAAATTATAAGCTACTCTTAAAAACATACTTTTTTTGAAAATAAAGGCTTTTGATCCCACCTCCCAAAAAACATACATCTTAAAACCATACTATATTAAATGTTAAAGGGTCTTTTTTAAGAAGAAAAAATAAGATAAAAAATATGAATAATGGCAATAAATATATATCTATAAACAATTGAATCTAAAAGCATAACAGAAATAGACTCATAGATACAGAGAACATTTTGACAGTAGCCACATGGGAGAGGGTTGAGGGGATAGGTGAAAAAGGTGAAGGGTTAAGAACCATAAATTGGTAGTTACAAAATAGTCATGGTAATGTAAAGTACAGCATTGGGAATATAGTCAATAATAATCTAATAACTATGTGTAGTATCAAATGGTTGTGAGATTTACTGGGATGGTCACTTACTAAGTTACATAAATGTCAAATCACTGGGCTGTACACCTGAAAATAACATAATAATGTATATGAACTGTAATTAAAAAATTTTAAAATCATGCTTATTCAAAATTCTAAATACAGAATAAAAAATTATGTACAACTGAGTAATGTTCATCAAATCCTGCATTTAGGATATTTCAATTTTCTTTCATTGAGAATGTTTCCTTTGTCCTCTTTTCCATTTCTAAGGCATGATACAAAGATTTCTGTTTTTCTTTGACATGGATTAGGGAAGGGATCTTAATTACTTGCATAATATTAACTTTCTTGAAAATATATGCTGTTCTTTAAGTATCTCTTTTAAGAAAATAAAGCTAGAGAGAATTCCAGTGCAGAGTGTAAGAGGCCCAGTTGAAGTCTGCCTTGTGGTGTCTTTTAGTTGATGACAGGATTTTCCTCTGTTTTCATTAAAGGCAGGGCATACTTCTAGACTCATGTATTTGTTATGTTCACTCCAGACATCCTTTGCTGATGTTGATCTCAAACTGTAAATGGAAAGCTCTTGTCTTTTTGAGAGTTTAAATCCAATGCAGCTGACATTTGAAGTCCAACATCTCTCAGCTGCCTCCTGCAGATTCTATCACTTTGCTGGAGCCTCAGCTCTGGCCTTTTGCTACTCCTTCAGATATATTCCTTAATTTTCATTTCCCCCAAACTTTCAAAATGCCTGTTATACTTAGGTTATTTCATACATGCTCAGTGAAGAAGACAAAAAAGAAAATTCAGAAATATAATCTGACCTAAGTGAAATTATCTCCATTTAAATAAAGAAAGGACACTGTGGTGTGGCATTAACAGAAGTTGAAGAATATAGTGTGGGGCATCCTTTATTATTCTGACCTTAAGCACAAACTCTGACCCAAATAAACTGCTAAGTGTCCAGAGACCCATGCTGTTCAACACCATTCTGTGATGATCAATTGAGTGATGACTTGTACAGTGCTGTTCAATAGGGAATCACTGATCCCAGGGGCTAATGAGCATATGCAATGTGGATAGTGTGAGAGAGGAACTAAAGTGTTACTTTTATTTAATACTAATTAGTTTAAACTTAAATAGGCTTATGTGGCTGATGACTACTATAATGTACAATGCAATTCTAGACTGTAATCTAGAACAACTCAGGGGGACTTTGAAAGACTTGTAATACATAAGAATGAAATCTTGTGTGTATGGATGCCCTGATAGTCAGGAGCAGCATCTCAGCTCCATCCTGGTCAATGCATAAGGCAATTCAATCTCACTACAGCAGTGTCCTTGCTCCCTACTTTCCTGGAGGACACAGGATGCATGGGTGGCTCAGGAGAAAACAATAGGCTGAACCTCTACCTTCTCTACTGAGGGCTTACACCCCATCCCAAGCAAGGAAGGACTTATTTTACAGTTATCTATTTAAGTGGTTAGAAAAGTAAGTGGCTGCCTCAAGAATGGTATCCTCTGGCACATGGCAAGAGAGACTACCTAATTCAGGAGAAATATTGAAAGAAAAAAAAATATTGCAATTACACCTATGAAGCCATGTAACTAGGCCAAAGCAAAGACATAAAACAAATCTATGCTTTGGATGCTCTACTTACATCGTCTTATTGAAAACAATTACTTCCAATGCAGAAAAATTATTGAGCAATGTACATTGCTAAGCATGTGTCATGGATCAAAAATCCCCTTTCATTTTTACAACAAACCTAGAAAATAAGTAATAATGTTTTGATGTTTACAGATGGGGAAACTGAGGCTAAAAAAGATTAGGAACTTTACTGAAGGTTTCATAGCTTGGATTCAAGCCAAATATGTCTAGTTCAAAAGCCTATGAAAACTCACTAAAATGCATGCAAGTTTTATTGATTTAGCCTTTAATATATACAATCTATATTCATGGATGCATGGTAATAAATATAAATACCCACAAGGTGTGCTCATTCTGATGAAAATCTAATTTTCAAACCATAAAGTTACAAAGTGGGAGGCAATGGATTTAGAGTAACAATAATTCTTCACTTCAAAAAATTATTCATCACAGTGTTTTATATTAGGGATGTCAAATATCCCGTATGCTCTCTTTATAGAGAGATATTTTCATCTTTCTAGAAAGACTTGTATTGGGCCCAATGACAAAGGAAAAGCTCTTACAATCATTTCCGTAATTTGAAGGTTCTATCCGAAAGTTTTAGAATGCTCATGTGTGCATATAATTTACACATAATTTTAAAAACCTCTTTTTTTATATCATGCGGAAGATTAAAGATGGTGGAGGAATAAGATTCTGGAAGCTACACTAACCTCCTCTCAGGACCAATCTAGAATTACAACTAAATTGTAGAGAACTCATCCTGTATAATTAACTGGACACTAGCTGGAGAGAAGCTGTATAACCACAGACACAGAAGAAACCACTTCACCACAATGAGATGGATAGGGAGTATGGAGGAGGTGTGAGAGGGCTGGCTGGACTCCTATAGGTGGTAGCTGAAGTTCCAGAGAGATATTTCAGTGGCCAAGGGTTCCCCCTGAGAAGTGTGGTATCTAAACCCCAAACTGCAGTCCCCAGCCTACAACACCATGGCCAGAAAGGAACTGAGATAACATGCAGCTATGAAAAGCAGCAGGGTTTCTGTCTGCCAGGCAGAGACAGCTAGAGACTCAGAGAGCCTCTAAAAGAGCCAACACAAAAAAAATTTCATTTGTAGCCACTTACCTTGGGCTCCAGCAGAGAGAGGGCAGAGTGGTGAATTGGAGACACTTAATGAGAGTCTGGCTGTGGCTGTGGAGAGAGACTGAAGGAACTGCCATTAGGATACCTGTGCTGAGTAATTCCCCACACTGCAGAAGCCATCTTTCTCAGACAGAGCAATCCTTTCTTAAAGTCATCTCCCTGAGGGGAAGCAATAGCCCCACCCACAGGAATTACTCAGCCTCACCCTGTGGAGTTTAAACTGGGCTGCTGATTACAGCTTGAGGCTATATCATTGATTAGCTTAACTACTAAGGATGATATCTGGGAGCTCTTTGAGACTTCAGCTGACCCTCCCCAGGGCCCAGTGCAGATAAAAGCTGGCCTTGGTGCATAACCTAGTCCTTTCTGCACACAAATAGGCCCAACATAGGGAACTACATGCTGTAGATCACTAATAGCTCCAAAAAGGTTGACCAGGACCAGTCACAAGCAGGGTCTGACAATGACCTACACCAGAGTCTTTGCAGATCTATGTAGTACATAGAAACAAATACAAAGAAGCAGAGAAGATTGGAAGACAAAAAAAAAAAAAAAA
>PVJI01011597.1:0-13148 GCA_004026765.1 Micronycteris hirsuta | reverse complement strand
AACATAAAAAATGAGGAGAACTTTAGAAACATTTTGGACAAAATGAAGTGTAACATCCACATCTTGGGAATATCAGAAAGAGAAGAGAGTGACCAAGGAATCAAGAAACCATTTGAAGAAATAATGACTGAAAACTTCCCTAATTTGGTGAAGGAAAAAAAAAACACACACACACACAAGTCTGAGAAGATAGGAGACCCCAAAGAAGTTGGACCCAAAGAGAAATACAACAAGACACATCATAATTAAAATAACAAGGCTTAAAGACAAGGAGAGAATTCTAAAAGACACAAGAGAAAAGCAGGTCATTACATACAATAAAGCACAAATTAGGCTATTATCTGATTTCTCAACAAAAACATTTTAGGCCAGAAGGGAGGTATGAAATATGCAATGTGATGAAAAGCAAGGCCCTACAGCCAAGGCTAGTTTACCCAGCAAGACTATCATTTAAAATCAAAGGAGAAATAAGGAGCTTCCCAGACAAGAAAAAAGATAAAGGAGACTGTTACACCAAACCAGTACTTCAATAAATGTTAAAGGGCTTGCTTTAAGAAAAAAAAAGTAAAATAAAATAACAGAGGAAAATAGTCTAACAATAAAATGACACTAAATACATATCTATCAATAATCACCTCAAATGTAAATGGCTTAAAAGCTCCAACCAAAAGATGTAGGGTAGCTGAATGGATAAGAAAACAAGACCCACAAGATGTGTCTATTGCCTTCAATAGACACATCTCAGATTGACAGATACACATGGACTACATAAAGAGATGGAAAAAGATATTTCATGCAAATGGAAAGAAAAAAAAAACTAGGGTAGCAATACTTACATTCAACAAAATAGACTTTAAAACCAAGGCTATAGTAAGAGACAAAAAAAGAACACAACATAATGATAAAGGGAATAATCCAACAAGCGGATATAACCCTAGTAAACAATTATGCACCCAACATTGGAACACCTAAGTATATGAAGCAAATCTTCATGGATGTAAAGAGAGAGATAGACAGAAATATAGTCATATTGGGGGATTTTAATAACCATTGACTTCAATAGATAGGTCTTTCAGGCAGAAAATCAACCAGAAGACAGCGACCTTATATGGCACATTAGATCAAATGAATTTAATTGATATCTTCAAACCATTTCACCCCAAAGAAGCAGAACATACACACTTTTCAAGTGCACATGGCATATTTTCTAGGTTAGACCACATGTTAGGACACAAAACAAGTCTCAATAAATTTAAGAAAATTGAAATCATATCAAGTATCTTCTCTGACCATAGTGCAATGAAAATAGAAATCAATCACAAGAAGAACACTGAAAACATGCAGAGACATGGAAGCTAAATAACATATTATTAAGTAATGAATGGGTAAACAACGAGATCAAGGAAGCAATCAAATTATACCTTGAAACAAATGAAAATTAGGCCACAACAGTTCAAAATCTGTGGGACACTGGGAAAGCAACCCTAAAAGGGAAATTTATAGCATTAGAGGCATATCTCAAAAAACAAGAAAAAGTTCAAATAAACAATCTAACTTTATACTTCAAGGAACTTGAAAAAGAACAACAAAAAAAGCCTAAAGTTAGTAGAAGGAAAGAAATAATAAAGATCAGAGCAGAAGTAAATGAAATAAGAGCCTGAAACAAATGATACAAAAGATCAATGAATCCGGGAGCTGGTTCTTTAAAAACATAAACAAAATCAACAAACCTTTAACCAGACTCATCAAAAAGAGAGAGAGAAAGATCCAAATAAATAGAATTGAAAGAGTGGAAGTAACAACTGACACCAAAGTAATACAAAAGATTGTAAGAAAATATTATAAACAACTATAAGCCAACAAACTCGACATCCTGGATGAAACTGATTAATTCCTTGAAACATATAATCTCCCACAACTAAATAATGAAGATTCGGAGAATCAGAATAGATAGATTACACCTAGTGAAATTGAAGCAGTAATCACAAAACTCCCAACAAACAAAAGCCATGGATCAGATGGCTTTATAGGTGAATTTTACTAAGCATTCTGAGAACTGACAGCTCTCCTTCTCAAACTATTTTATAAAATTCAAGAGGAGGGAAGGTTCCCAAACTCATTTTATGAGGCCATAATTATCCTATTGCCAAGCCCAGATAGAGACATTACAAAGAAAGAAAATACAGGCCAATATCCCTGATGAACATAGATGCGAAGATCCTCAACAAAATGTTAGCAAACTGAATACAGCAATGCATCACAAAGATCATACACTGTGACCAAGTGGGATTCACTCTGGGATGCAAAGTCGGTACAACATTCACAAGTAAATAAATGTGATTCAACACATAAACAAAATGAAGGATGAAAACCACATGATCATATCAATAGATGCAGAAAAAGCATTTGATAAAATCCAGCATGCACTTATGATAAAAACTCTCAGCAAAGTGGAATAGAGGGAACATAACTAAACATAATAAAGGCCATATTTGACAAACCCACTGCCAACATCATACTCAACAGGCAAAACTACAAGTATTCCCCTTATAATCAGGGACAAAACAAGGATGTTCTCTTCCGCTTCTCTTATTCAACATCGCACTGGAGGTCCTAGCAATAGCAATCAGACAAGAAAAAGAAATGAAAGGTATCCAAATTGGAACAAAAGTCTCACTGTCATTATTTGCAGACGACATAATACTGTATGTACATAGAGGACCCAAAAAATTATACCAGGAAACTACTAGAACTGATAGATGATTTCAGCAAAGTAGAAGGATCCAAAATTAACATCCAGAAATCAGTTGCATTTTTATATGACAGTAAGGAACTAACAGAAAAGGAAATTAAGAAAACAACCCCATTTACAATTGCTCCAAAAAGTTTAAAATGCCTAGGAATAAACCTAACAAAGGATGTAAAAACCTGTACTCAGAAAATTATAAAGCACTGAAGAAACAAATTGAAGAAGATACAAATAGGTTGAAGTATATATTGTGTTCATGAATTGGAAGAACTGGCATCATTAAAATATCCATGCTACCCAAAGCAAAGTATAGATTCAATGCAATTCCTATCAAGATTCCAATGACATATTTCACAGAACTAAAACAAATACTTCGAGAATTTCTATGTAATCACAGAAGGCCCCACATAGCAACAGCGATTCTGAAAAAGAAGAACAAAGTTGGAGGAATCATGCTACCTAATATCAAACTATAGTAAAAGGCAATAGTAATCAAAACAGCATTGTACTGGCATAAAAACAAACACATATATCAGTGCAATAGAATGAAGAGCCCAGGAATAAATTTTATAGTCAATTAACATTCAATAGAAGAAGCAAGCAAACACAATGTAATAAAGACAGTTTACTCAAAAAATGGTGTTGGGAAAATTGGACAGATACACGCAGAAAATAGAAACTAGACCACCTTCTTACACCACACAAAAGAATAAATTCAAAGTGGATTGTACGATTAAATGTTAGACCTGAAACCACAAAAGTCCTAGAAGAAAACAGGCATCAAATTCTCAGACATTGCTTGTAGCAATATTTTATTGGGTATGTCTCCCCATCCAAGGGAAACCAAAGGAAAAATAAACCAATGGAATGACATCAAACTAAAAAGATTTTGCACAGCAAAGGAAATCATCAAAACAATAAAAAGACAACCCACAGAATGGGAGAAAATATTTACTAATACATCTGATAAGGGCTTAATATCCAAAATTTATAAAAAAAACTTATGAAATCAACACCAAAATAACAAACCCAATTTTTTAAAATGGGCAAAGAACCTCAACAGACACTTATCCAAAGAGGACATACAGATGGCCCATAGACATATGTAAAGATGCTCAACATCACTAATCATGAGAAATGCAAATTAAAACCACAATGAGATATCACCTCATACCTGTCAGAATGGCCATCATCAATAAATCAACAAACAGCAAGTGCTTCTGAGAATGTGGAGAAAAGGGAACCCTTCTGCACTGTTAATGAGAATGCAGACTGGTGCACTATTGGAAGCAGTATGGAGATACCTCAAAAAATTAAAAATTAAACTGCCTTTTGACCTAGCAACTCCACTTCTGGGAATATATCCGCAGAAACCCAAAACCCTAATTCAAAAGAACATAAGCACCCCTATGTTCATTGCACCATTATTTACAATCACCAAGATATGGAAGCAGCCTAAATATCCATCAGTAGATGATTGGATAAAACAACTATGGGACATTTACACAAAAACACTACTCGGCTGTAAAAAAAGGAATAAAGTTTTAGCCTTTGTGACAGTATGGATGGACCTGGAGAACATAATGCTAAGTGAAATAAGCCAATCAGAGAAAGACAAATACTATATGATTTCACTCATATGTGGAATCTAATGAACTAACTGTACTAATAAGCAAAATGGTGACAGACTCAGGTGGAGAGCAGGATGACATTTAAGGGGGAGGAGGTTAGGGGTTGGAGGGATTGAATAAATGGAAAAGGGACTTACGGACTTTGACAACAGTGTGGTGATTGCTGGGGAAGGTGGGTATGAGGGGATTAAATGATGATGAAAAAATACAATAAATGTTATATCAAAAAATGAAAATAATTAAATAAATAAAAATACATAAAAAATAAAATGCCTTTTTGCTATCCATTAGTCTATCCTATTACTAGGATGTGAAAAAATTTATATTTCTTTGTATTTCCATAATTTATGATAATATCTGAGATATATTAAGGCCTTAACAAATAATGTATAAATAAATAAATATAGTAAATGCATTAACAGATAAAAATACATTTTAAATTGTGACAGACAATCATACAAAGCCTGGAAAGTGGGGATTTCCGGTTAGCATTCTTTTTTTTATGTCTTTTTCTTAAAGCCTTTCATGTTTTTCTATAGGAGAGATGAAGTCAGTCTGAAGTGTGTATTTTCTTGCATGTTCATTTTGGTTCAGAGCCGTGGTGTTTAACACTAACCTTGCTCTATGCAGGGTCATGACCAGGCTAATGTAGCATCATGGGTAGCTGTTCTATTCCAGTTCCTAAATTAAAGCTAGGTTAATATTAGTTCAGATTTTTAAAAGTTTCACATATAATCCAAAATAGATAAATAGGTGATAGGCAGATTGATGGGTTCTTAATGAAAAAAAAATTCTGCTAGAGAAATCATTCCTTTTCAGGCTTCTGGAGATGGCAGTGTGTGTCGGAGTATGTGGGAAGTCAGAAATGAGGAGGCATTAACTAACTAGCTAATCACTTAAGGCCGGTATTGCTCTTACCTCAGAAGCAGGACATAGCATGGAGCCTCCTGACATTCCATTCCTACTTTTCTAAGGTTTCTAAAGTCATTTGATAGTGGATTCTTGAAAACATATATTAAGGGAAAGAAAGCCTAAGGGAAGATGGTAAAGAAACATATTGCTTAGAATTCAGTTGAAATAAGCAACAAAATTCTACCTGAAATAGTCATCCTGGGAATGGTGAGAGGCTAATGGGAGGAGGGAGGAAGTCAGAATGAGTTGGTGTAGGAAATTGGGTGCTATTTTTAATATATATGTGATAGATTTGATAATGAAAGTGGCTGTCTGTATGTGAAGCTGGCTGATCAGCAAAATTGTTTTGGTTAACAAGAGTTCCAGAAGATGTGAAAGATTCAGATGGTCTCAATGACACAGGACAAGATACAGAGTGCAAGTGGAAGACCCCCAAGCATTCTCAGGAGGCTGGCTTATCCCTTCCATTCCTGCCACTCTCCAGCTGCCTGGCAACTGCCACTGCAGCTAGAGCCACCCCTTTCCCTTCTCTGTGGTCTCCTGCCGTCCAGGCCCTTACACCCAGCCCTAGACATATTTACACATACATGTAGACAATATAGGGCATTTTGCAACACATATATATGTAATACACTTCCCATTTGATAGTCTGAAGCCCAAGGAGGCCAATATAATAATTGAGAATAGGACTGAGTGCTAGATAATATGAATCTTGTAATTCATTCTTTTCTCAACTACACTATTAATAGCTTAAGATACTGTATGTGTTTAGAAAATACTAAGTTATTAGTGCTTAGAAAATACCTCTTATCTATGTTTAGGAGAGCCAAATCCTAGAAAACATTGTGTAACAGTAAGTATACTTGTTTCTATATAGCACCTCAAAAGATAAAAGTGTTCAAGTCATATTATTCAGGAACATAGGTTTTCATCCAACTCAAACCTCTCTAGTTTCCTTCTTCAGTTCCTGTTTCAGCAACCTAGGAGCTGAAAAAGGAAGCAAGCTGGGTGTCTGCTCCTTCCTCCCTGATCACCTGCCAGGCATGCCCTGATGTGGGTGCCCACATCAACACCTGCAGAACCATAAGGATGAATCACATTCCCGGAGAGCAAGCTGCAGCACAGGGCCTGTTCTGAACAGCTGGCTCTGTCTTCACATGCCTTCTTGCCCTCCTTCTTCCTTCACTCTCCCTCCTCCCCTTTCTCCCTTCCTTTTTCTATTCCTCTTTTTCCCTCCATCTCTCTATGTCTTCCCTAAATGTGGAGGATTTTTTATGTACTAGGTACTAGGTGGGTCACAAATGAAATGAATATAATTCTGGTACTTGAGGACTTTAAAGTTTAGAGAAAGAATCAACAACAAAAAGATTAGATAAGTAATTAATTTCACTTGTTATAATTATCCTAAGGGAAAATGCAGGGAGCTATGAAAGAACCGAACCTGCGGCAAATGATGTGTGAAGCATCACTATGACGGTCCACACCATAGCACTGTGCAGGTAAACTCTGCATTGTCAGCATTGTCAGAGGGAGTGGCCATTAGCCACAGTGGTCACTAAGCACAAGGAATGTGACCAGTATGACAGGAGGAACTGAAACTGTGGATATCTTTTTCTGGCTATTGTATTGGACAAAAGAGGTCTTGGTGTTCCAGCAGAAAGGAAAACGATAAGGGGGAATGAGACAAGGGAGGTGAAATGAAGGGAATAGCAAAGAAGTGGAAGGAGGGAGGGAAGAGCAGTAGGATGTCTGACAGGCAAAGAGATAATTCATAAGTAGGTCTATTTCTGAATACACTTATTTCTAAACGTTAGGGGGGGAAACACATTTAAACCATTTCACATGGAATGACACTCATTGGATTCAACTCATTGGATTAACAGACATACTGAGTGCTCAAAACAAAGCTAGATCTAGGGACACGATGCCACCTGAGAGATGCAAGCTCTATTTTCTGCACAGAGTTTCATAGCCACAGAATCAAACAATTACATAATTGCCTTCGCAGCATAACAAGGCAGTTATTATGGAGAAACTTTCTGGAAAATTATTTATAGATAAAAATGAAGAGCCATTAAAATAGGCATATATGTTGATGCGACAATTTCATTTTCAAGAATCCATTCTGGGTCAGTAAAGAAAATAGAGATGTCCACAGGGTTTTATGTGTTAGTGTGTTGTTTACTTAAGTGAAAAATAACAGAAATAGAAAATAACTTTAAGGAATGAACAAATAAATAAATAAATAAACATTTAATATGATCAAGTACTCTGTAATGTTTAAAATCTATAACAGCAGCTCACTATACTTAGTACATAGCAAGGCTTTGATACTGATGAGCACAGTGAATCTACAGAACTATCATAAGGGAGAGGTCTTATTATTCAGTGTACCATTTTACAGAGGACATTGTGATGGAGGAAAACACAGCTAGCAGCTGAAAGTGATGAAGCTTAGATTTTATTTTCCATTTGATTATGGAACTAGAATCCTGAACTTCTCTCTGCTTTTCACTCATGATTTGTAAACAATTTCTCATGACATGGGAAAATGCTTATACCATGATGTAAATTGAAAAAAGATCAATACAGAACCACATAATTCCTATTTTGTAATTATACACACACACACATTATATGTGGCTATATCTCTTAAATGTGTCTGTGCCAAAGCATCAACATGTGTGTATAAGTAAATGTCCCCAAATGTGAATAATAATGTATTTTCTCAAAATCATGAAGTGATCTTGAATTTTTTATGCTTCTTTTCCTAAACTTTCAATAGTATTTGTTACTTTTGAAATAGAAAATTATTTCAGAAAAGAAGCCTATTTATTATTTAAATCTGATGTCAGTACTCAAATATATGTGCATTTTAAAGAATATTATTACTTTAAAACAGATACAAATATTAATAATTTTATTAGTCACTTGATTCTTTGATTTTAGTGACTAACTTACCCATGTGTATTTTGAAAATTTCTCATGGTGCTGTTGCACATTATTTCTTGTCTTCAGATGCATTTTAGAAACACATATGAAAACCATAAATTATTTCAAAACAATGAGTTTATCATTGGGATTTATGTATACTTATTTCTTTCTGGTCAAAAGTAGTTTATAAAGCCCATTGCTACAGGACAACTTTCTAAATAATCCCCATTCATTCTTCCCTTTTAATAATTTGGCACCAAACCTTGCTTCTTCAGAAGTTATTTTGTTCCTTCAAAAATATTTTTGAATGAGCATACCATTCAGATAATAAATTTTTTGATAATTTGAATAACTAAAAGAAAAAATCCATCGTTATCTCATGTGATAAGTCTTTACGAATATCTTTATCGTGCTGCCTCTACATTTGAGTCTGGCTGTGTCGTTGACTCTCAGAAATATATGAACATCTCTGACATTCTACCCCAAGAAATGAGCACATCCTCAGAGTCCGTCCGATGTTGCCTGTCATCTTGTGGAACCCAATGGCCCTTATCAGCTGCTCTCATGAAACCACTCTACAATCAGGAGCAATCGTGTCCCTATCAGCATCTAACAGGCCACAGAGTTCAGCTGATGACGGGCGAGAGCTTCAGAGAGCTGATGACAAAAGTGAAGAAGGACACCAGAGAGTGTTGACTGTGCTCTCTCCTCAGACCCCTTGGTACCCCTTCTAAAGCCTGCCTCCGGACCTGCAGGCTGGGAGGGTCCTGCCTGGACTCCCAGGGCTGCTCCAGCTGCAGCCTTGGCAAGCACTCCTTGCAAGCCAATGTAGATACCTGGTCATTCATCATCTTGTCCACTCCCGTTTCCCTCCTAAGATATTCAATGTAAACATTTTTCTAACCCGATTTCCAGAACTGTTTAAAAGGGGGTAAGTGGGTAGGCAAACAGTCTCCCTGACTCCTAACCCACCCGCAACACACACACACACACACACACATACACACACACACACAGACCCTGCATTGCTAACTCCAAGTCATATGGGCTTGGACTCGGGTTCCCATTTCTTTGCCAAGATTCAGATTCTGAGCAAACGAAAAGAATTGAGCCAAAACAAATCAAGTGATTCCACAGGCACATTGTGAGGTGCAGAGCTAGCATTTTTAATAGAGTATTATTAAGGCTGTAACAAACATCACACAGGGAATGAGCCTCCAGATTGTGACAAAAATAAATCTTCTGGACTTTGAAAGTTTTCCTTAAAAAGAAATAGTTCAGTTCCATTGCTTGTGAAAGAGGGAGAAAGCCTGCTGTCCTTGACACAGGAAGTAGATAACACTTGTCAGTAGAATTTAAGCCACCTGCTTGGGCTGCCGTGGGGAGTGAAGCCTGCAGCTGGCCACACACTCTCCCGCTGTGGACCACACCTTCAGGCTAGAGAGTAGTTTCAGATCAGGCAAAATCCTTTATATTCACCATTGAAGACCCCGGATACATAAATCATCCCTGGCTGTGAAATGTCCCCCAAAGAATGTAGAAAGGTTATACTCCCACCTACAGAATATCACAGTTTGGAATTTTATAAGTTTAACTGTCAGCACAGAGTCCTCATCTCCCATATTAAAAATGTACTAAAACACAAGTCCTAGTACACTGTGTCTGTTCTTCAGAACACAAAACAATCCAGAACCTTCACCCACAGACTCATGTATAAAAGATCACATGAAATGCCAAAAGTAACAGTTTCCATTGAATTTATCTACTTCGCTACAAGGCTGCTCTATGCTGTTCTTAAGAAAACCTTTCCTACTTGAACAAATATTAACACTTAACAGATTTTTACCATAAGCATTTTTATATTATTTTAAAATTTTTAATGAATTCTAAAACCTGAATGAGTCAAACAGGGCTGGCCTGGGACTGTACCCCTTGCATGAATTTTTGCCCTGAAAAGACTAAGATAAATTGGGTGGTCCAATCCCAACTTTTCTGGAATTGAGGAAAACAGCAAGTAGCGAATTTGCTACTGACACCTGAAACTAGCAAGAAAGTTGAAAGTAGAGGGAAATGAACTTAGAGCCAAGATCACATGGGCCATTTCAAGGAGAAGAGAGCAGGAAGAGGAGAGACAGGAATTAGCTGTAGTGCTTCCTGGTGACCACAACTCATTTGTCCCTTTCCCTTCACATGTACACCAAAAACTACTTGCCTCATTATTAATAAAACAAAATCATTTCATTACAATTCCTGTTATTGCAAAAGGATACCGCAAATATGACATCACCTTCTAAATATAAAAATGGATGCATGAGAACACATGTCTGAAACATAAGGAAAGCAATTCAACTGCAAACTAAGAAGTCTTCTCTTCCCACGCCTTTGTGTGAATTCTTTGTGTAAATGTGTGCCACATGTCAGGGTGTTTACAGAGAAAAGGGTTTTTCTTTCTGAATCACACATGTGGTAGACATGCCAACTCTGATGGAAAGAAAAATCGAGAAGGAGCTCGCCCAGTAATGCCTGTGTTCATGAATAAGGGCCACCGAGAGCCACCAGTCAGAGCCAGATGTGGCTCAGGAAATGTCAAGAAAATACCTGATTTGCAGCTCCAGTGAGTCACAATCCCTCTGAGGCAGAGGGATGCCTGTGCCAAAGCATGAATGAGCTTCCTAGAGACTGGAAGGAAAATGAAGAAGAATACCGAAAGTAAATGAAAAATTCAATGGCTTTGCAAACTTTCCCCTTGTCGTGTAGCCTTTGACTTATATCCACACCAGTGCACATACACACATAAATACACATCATACTCACAGCCAGACATAGTCCCTAGAATGCCAGAGGGTCTTTCAGGTGCCAGAATACTCATAAAACTCCCCCTTTTTATTTTATAACAAAAGGTTTGTGGAGCAAGGTGATTAACGGTGGGCCTGAAGGGATAGCAGAAGGGAAACTTTGGATGAATTTGCAATTGTCCCACTGTTCTCTGCTTGTCACATCTCTGAAGAAGAGGTGCCTGCACTCACCAAGACTAAGTGCTATGCCTGTGCCAAGCATGTATCTCCCCCACACCAGGGGCCTTACTCCATCAACCACATCCTTTTGTGGTTAATCTTTAAACTCTCATTCACCATCAAATTCTCCTCTCTGCACAGAAATGTTAATTAACAATTATAATCTTGATAATAAAAATCACTAATTGAACATCTATTATTTGACAGAGTTTCAACTCTGCACCATGCAGGCATTTTTCTCATTGCGTAAATTTTTCTCTTCAAGTAAATTCTATTTTAATGCCCATTTTAGAAATGTGGAAACTGAGGCTTAGGGTTATATGATATCTGCAAAATCAAACACAGCTCATTCATGTTGCACAGGATCCAAGCAGCCTGACTCTTTAATTCCATGTGCGAGATTACCAGTAAGCACTTCCCATCTCAAAACAAAATCCACACTTCCCTGACTGAGCGTAGTTTTCCATCATTTCAGCATCCTTACCTTTTTCATAGAGAAGCAGCTACTCTCAGCAGATCTGGTCTACCATCAGGGTCTGTGGCCTGACCTCTCGTCCTGTATACAGACTGCCCTGCTGTCTTCATGCCTTGGAGGTCCTCCATGTTTCTTTGGCTCCTCCCTCAGACTATCTCTCACTGTTCTCTCAGTCTGGGTCCCTCACCCCTTGACAAGCAGAAAGGAAAGATCCCAAACAGTGCCCAAACCAGCAGGTGTGCTGCCCTGAGAGACATATCATTGATCAATACAAAGACTCTAAAAACTGCTTCTGTTTTTCGTGGCTTTACTTCTGGGATTTCATGCTTAAAAATAATAATAAAATAAAAACAAGGCCTCTTGGGTCAGACAGGTTTGTTTGTTTATTTCCCCCTAACAGCTTGTTCTGATGTTAGTTAGAATTGAGTTTTTGAAACCAAAAGACCCAAAGGAAATGTGGTCATTAAGCTCCTAATATGTCCCTGTCAGTTTTTCTCATCTCTAAGGAAATAAGCTGATGACTTTCCATCCTGACACAAGTTCAACAATTGTTTCCACATAAACATGTAAAGTAGCCCTTGCTGCTCCTTCCACTCGATGCCCAAGGCCCAGCCTCGGAGGCCAGGACACAGGCCGTGCCTACCTGAGAAGCCCTTGAGGGGAAGACAACAGCCAGCATTCCTGGCCCTCTCCCCAAGGTCCATGGGCTGTGCACATGGTGACATCGAGAAATCCTACACCTATGAATGTTGGGGAGCAGAGCCCATGTAGGAGGTGTGTAAACAAGTGAGCTGGATTCTTGTCTTTGCTAAGCCCAGCACACTCCTGGAAAATCTTCAAAGAAGGAAAATGGTTTATCAGTTCACTTTCCTTTATAGACTAACAGAAGAACCTTGAATCCTAAAATCTATCTCCTATGTTCAGAAAACCCTGTGCTTTGGTTGTTTGTGAAGATACATTTCACATGTTATTCATAGCAATAAACTACAAAGGGACATGACATTGTGTAGCCTTGGGGAACAGGAATGCTCTCTGGGCCTTAATTTTCTTATCTAGGAATGAGGAGCTTACAGAAGATTCTTTCAGCTTTATTCCAGTTCAAAATATCAGTGACTACCCAGAGCCACCTAAAATGCTATCACGGCTCCCTGGAGCCAGCTTCTCTGTCTCCACAGCACTCTGGCCTGGTGGGATTACGAACAGAACCACTTGAGCTTGCAGTGCTGGACATTCCACCCAGTGCCCAGTTGGACACTGAAGGATCCCAGAGCCATAAGAAATCCAGCTGACATTTCCCAGAGAGATAAGTGAAGGGGGAAGGTTCTTAAAGCCTTCCAAGTGCAGGACATGCAGACACAGTTTCACCACACTGTAGAATGTTCCCAATCACTTAAAAGATAAAAACATGAAAATCTTGAAAAGTCTGAATTCCT
>PVJI01011596.1:0-55245 GCA_004026765.1 Micronycteris hirsuta | reverse complement strand
CCCATCTTGGGGAGAAAGACCTCGTGGGTTGCCCAGCCGGGGGTTTTATTAGAGGCATTAAGACACATTTACATTGGATTGATTATTCATGGGATTAAGCAGAGCAGGTAGGACTACTCATAGCAAAGCATTGGGATGTTGATTCAGATCCGGTGGCAGACACGACCAGGTTAAAGCAATATTCAGAGATCAGCAAGCCAGAATTTTTTAAGATACACCTTTGCCAAATTCCTATTAGAGAATTTCCATCCCACAGACATGATCGACACTTGCTCACACAGGAATCACACGGAGCTGTGCTCAAAACGTGTAAATTCTCAGGACTGCGTGTTTACACACGTGTGGAAATCACTGCCACATAATTCTTAACGTCATTTCAACAGGAGATACATAGTAGGTCTCATTTCATACTTGGGAAAACAACCTTGGTGTAATTGTGTAGTTTATCTTAAAAAGTCCCCCAGTTAGCTGAGTAAGCAGTGGGGCTAGGGTTAGAACCTGGATCTGACCTTAGAGTCCATGTTACACCCAACTGCGATGGGAGACTGAGGCAGTGAGTGCTTTTGTCTGGTTTCATATGTCTTAATGAAATCTTTTTTTCCTGGAAGAAAGCCTTTAACATCAGTAACCTTGTCCCCTTTTTAAGTGTGGGAGTGATCTTAACCAGGATCGTTAATTTTTTAAGACTTTAAATCAATACTTTAAATTCACTTTTATGAACATGATATTCATTTATTATTATTATATTTTTAGTTCTCCTGTAAAGGGGTTACGCAAAGCATGCTTTTTGTGCATCCAGGCACCGCTCTTAGAATGCTCACTGAGGGAAATCTGCCTGCTTCCCACTCAGCGTTTTCTGGGGTGGTGCCAAAGTCACGCCTCGCTTGTTACAGACGTGTGCTGCTTTCCATGGCAGCCCTGTTCACGGGTTTGTGTGTCCCCACTGTTTCTGAGAGAGGGGAGAATGGAGACTTGATTAAGGCTTTAAAGCAGTTAGAACAGATTCTCATTCTATAAGCCATTTATATTTGACATCCACTTAGGAATTCTCATTTCTTAAAGCGTCTAACCTGGTCCGATGACCCAGTCCCGACCTGTGCTGTCGGGCACAGCGCTCGCCAGCCCCGTGTGGCTCTTCAGCTGCAGAACTGGCCTGAAACGGGAACGCTCTCCAGGCATGTCGGCCGTGGCGAGTGCTGAAGAGCCACGGGGGCTGGTGGCGGCAGGGGAGCCCGTGAAGATGCAGAAGTCGTGATGGACTGCTGTGTGGGATCGGTCTAGATGGTTCGGTTCCTTTAGTTGTAACTCACAGAATGCTTTACAACCAAAGACAGACAGCGGAGAGCTGAAATAGGCAGCGACGGTGTCACCCAGGCACGGCAGCTCTCACCTACACACTGACTTCTCCCTTTCATTCTTACGAATATATTCATGGTTGGAACTGTGAAGACTCCTTTAATGTTAACTGTGGTGTATTCTCTAATCTTTCAAAATACCCTGAAGATTGGCCTGAGACAAGTCAGATACTTGGTTCTGGACGAAGCCGACCGTATGCTGGACATGGGCTTCGGGCCGGAGATGAAGAAGCTGCTTTCCTGCCCGGGGATGCCGCCCAAGGAGCAGCGCCAGACCCTCATGTTCAGCGCCACCTTCCCAGAGGAGATCCAGAGGTAGGTTCCCTTCCTGAGGACACTTGCGGGTCACGTAAACGCTTTCATGGAAGCAGAAGCAATATGAATGTCCTGTGTTTGTGAGGTTTGATTTTTTTTTTTAAGATTTTAAAATAGTTTGAAGAGAGGGTGCATTCCTAAACAGTTTATCATATTTTTCATTGTCCCTTACTTTTTTTTCCTGGCCTTGCACTAGCATCACATTTTAGTAATATGTGTACATGTGTGTTATAGCTCAGCATCTAGCTAGGACTTAATAAGGGCTCACTAAATGAAATTACTGTTATAATTGTGTTTTTTCTTCAACTTGAAATTACAGAGCTTGGGGACACCGGGCCTTTGGTAGAGAGTTGGCACACCAGCCCTTGACCCATGTGGTCTGGAGGGTCCTGTGGTGGGGGCCACACCCCTGTGAGCGTGGCCCCTCTTCCTGCTGCCCGCTGGGCCCTGGCCATGGGGAGCCTGAGGAGCGCAGACCGCGGCAGCAGCGGAGCGCTTCTCCGGACCTGCAGAACCCGGTGCTGCAGGGGACGGGAAGCGCAGACTGGGGGCCCCCGCTTGCCTGCGTCCTGGGGTTCCCTGTGCCCTGTCAGATGATGGGCCAGCCTCTCGGAGAGTCGTGTCAAGCTGGCAGGCGAGCTGTCTTTTCAGTGGACGGTTCCAGTTTCTGTCGGGGGACAACTTCTGGGGGTAGTGGAACGGTGTGTCCCTGGGACCACCTGGCTCTAAAAAGGGCCCCTGGTCCGACGGGAAGCTGCGTCAGATCAAATGTGCGCCACACTCACAGCATGGAGCTGGCCACATCGTGTTCTAGTCATCGCAGGGCTTTAGACGTTTGCATGTAAAGTTAAATAGAGCCTTTTGTTGGGGAAAAAGATGAAATCCTCAGAGTTAAGATCCTAAGAAAGCGTTTAGTCAGCTGGCACAGTTGTTTCTTAGTGATACACAAAGTAAGAGTTTCTTACACTTAAATGGCATCTTAACTCTGAAACGGGTTGCCTACATTTCCATCATCATCCTTGAGAATTACTATTATCAATTACCTCCCTAAGTAGCAAGTAACGTTCTGGCTGCCCATCTGTTTTCTGACTCACCCTGAAACAGGAAAGTATTTGGGTAACTGCCAGCCCAAATAACCGTGTGTACCACTGTCTGAATTCGACGAGCATGTCCTTGGGCGAAGATTCAGAAGCAAACTGCTTCCTGTTACAGGCTGGGCATGGCGAAGCCTGTCCCTCCTCATTATTCGTTCTCGTTCCTTCTCTCCTTGTGCGTGGAATGCCTTTCCCTGCCCATCACTGCTCTACACTCTGACTTGCTGCTTCCTTAGATCAAGCTTCACATTTGCAGATTCTTCTCAATAGACATCATTTTAAACTATTTAAAACACTTTGCACATTTGTTGGAATACGTAAGCGTTCAGTAGATGCTAACTTGTGATGCTAGATTACAATAAAATTATTAAATGTTAAAATATTTAGCATATAATTAAAACACATAACTACTAAACCGTCCATTTTGAAAAGTGTAGTGACTATTTTTATACAACTATGTGTATCCTGGTGGAAGTGCGCCCCCCAGAGGCAAAGGCCGTCTGTACATCTTTGCCCCCCCAGCGCCCGGTGCTGCGAGTGCCCTTTGCAAAGCTCTCCAGCTGCTTGGCGAGTGAAAAGGATGACAGGGAGGAAAGCATTGCAGATGATTTCAGGTCTGCGCCTGGGGAGAGGGGCTCAACTCTGGAGGGAGGTGGATCGAAAGGAAGTTTTTCTCTCTTCTCTGCTGGGAGAAGAGGTGAGGAGGAAGAAGCAGCAGTGACTTGTGAAGGTTCTGGGCGTGCTGAGTTTGTGAACTGGTGTCACGACATTGTGGGAGACAGCTAGAAAATAAGGGGCAGCTACATAGGGGAGAGGAGGACCAATAGGCTTGGATCTGCCCTTTGACCCTCCAGACTCAGCTTTGTAAGGGGCAGTGCCCCTTCTCGGTCCACCAAGGCTCTGTCCCCACGCAGACACCCCCAGCCATGGGGTGAGCACCCACAGCCTGCCCCGGCCTCCTTGCCTCTGGGCCCTTCCCTTCCTGTGTCTCTTTTTTTTCTTTTTTTTGCCCAGTTTTGCTCAACGAACACGGTTTTCTGTGTGTGTTGTGACAGGGGAGGCACTGAGCGGAGGTCTGGTGTGCTTGTGGTAGTTCATTGGCAGTTTAGTGACTGACAAACAGCTTTTAACATCATAAACGCTGTGCGTGAAGAAGAGAATTCTTCCCACAAACTTGCGTTTCAGTCCCCAATAAAAATGTCTGCTTGTGGCGGTCTGAGGTTCGTTTTGGTTTAGCAAACTTCTTATTTTTGTTCTGCGTACATTGCATATAGTTTAACATAGTTTTCATCATTGCTGTATACACATTTGATGTGGTTGTGCTTACGCAGTTATACCACTGTATACAGTCGTGCAAACTTATTGCTGTCGTGTGCACATTGTGTGCAGTTGTGCATGGTCTGCACAGCTAGCCAGTACTACTGTGCCCATTATTCGACACAAGCTTTTTCACTAGTAATTACGTATTTTACAGAAACCTGACATTTTATTTTGATCTTTGAGAATAGGACTTGGCTGATATTTCACCTTATCATATTGTAGATGTTACAGTCTAATTAATCTTGAAGTAACACTTGCAGGATGTCAGCAGATGTTCCAGGCATTGATAGAAGAGGGTAAGTTAAGGAATAATCTTTGTCTTTTGAGGTTGGCCGGGGAGTTTCTGAAGCCCAACTACCTGTTCGTTGCCGTGGGACAAGTGGGCGGGGCCTGTACAGACGTGCAGCAGACCGTCCTGCAGGTCGGCCAGTACGCGAAGCGGGAGAAGCTCGTGGAAGTTCTGCGCAGCACAGGTACACCGACGCGACCATTTGCTCTCGTGATTTTGGTTTTCAAAGATTCCGTAAGAACTGTTTGGTGCGAGTTTTAATAAGTTTGTTTTCATTATTTCCTTTTTTTCTAAAGCTGTCTTTATAGAGGTTTTTACAATTCAGTTTTCTCTGTAAACTGTATAGTAGTTATAGCCCTTCTATAACTACTATAACTCGGAGGAGTCCTTCTCCTTCCTAAAGTTTAGAAATAGGAAGGATTTGAGACTGTGCTTAATAGTATTTTACTAAAAACTGTTTCAGCAGGTTTTTTTGTTTTAGAAAATAGGCTTAGTAATGTATCTTTGCATCAAACGCTGCTCCACCAGAAGTGGATTTCTGCTGTGTGTGGTCCCTGTTTTGCTGTCTGAGGCCTCCTGTGTTGGTGGCTTCAAAGCATTTTCAAGCTGGACAGGACTGTAAGGCTCTAATTCTGATTCTTCACAACCCCAATGAGAAATCTACTCCCCCTCCCCCCGAAAACCAGTTTGTATGGAAATTCATCCATTTCTTTGACTGAGATGGCTGTGGTTTGTACCTGAAAGTGCAGATTCCTATGAGGGCCATCCTGGTACCTTCTCGTTACCCCCCAGGCTGAGTGCATTACAGGCTGGCCACGCATCTCCCACCCCCACCCCCGCCTCCACGGCAGTAATTCTGCGTCTTGTCAGTCCGAGGTTGGGAATGGGGGATGAGCAGGACAGAAACCATCTCATTTCCACCAATGAGCAAAAGAAAGAAAGATGTAAAGTGGGTTTAGAAAGCACTTTTTAAAGGTTTCTAGTCTTTATATTAAAGAGCTTCTTAAAACCCAAACTAAATTCATCCTGGCTTTGAGAAACTGCGTTTGGTTTGCTTCTGGACGCTCTGTAACGAGTCCTGGCGCACAGGAAGTAACGGCAGTCACTACTGCGGGCCGCAGGTCCTTCTGATTGTCTCAGTGCGCAAGCGCACTTACTGCTCAACACCACCGTCTGGGCGGGGCTTCGTCACCCCGAGTTCGAGTTCGGGGGGCGCGGAAGTGCCGCAGCGGCCACGCCCCGCTCAGCCGACAAAGCTCTGGGTGTGGGCGAGACCAGCATTGGTTCTGCTGAGAGCAGAGCACGTTTCTGGTGTAATCACCTCAACGTCTCCACACGCGGGTTCGTAGAGTAGGGTTTGGGAATCATCTCATGAAGAGACTTTCCAGAAGGGCCGGCTGCCGTTGAGAGCACCGGGAGGCAGGCGTGCGAGCGCGCTCTCGGTGTGCTTCCGCATCGCAGTGCAGGACTTTTTTTTTAAACTTTGCAGAGAATGTCCATCCAGCATGCCCTCAAATTTCACACATTTTTGTTCGTATGATTTATGTCCTTTTCTATTTTTAACTTAAAAGCTGGTAGCTTTCCGCTTCTACCTTTAAAATTCAGTTTTAATTATTTCATGGCAGCATAACTGTCTTTTTTAGAATTTTAATTTTAAATGGACAAGGGTCAAAGATTTTGAGTTTAATTACCAGGAGAACTAGTAAGATGTTATAGCTACTCCACAGGAGAATTTACAGAACACATGTGTCAGGGAGGGTAAAATGAGTTTACAGATCTGCAAAGTAACACTCAGTTACATGCAAGAGGAGCACTGGCACCGCTGTTGAGATCGTAGTGCGTATTGCTGTGCATCGCAGTGGCGTGTGGACCAGAGACTGTGAGCGGCGCAGACAGCCCTGGAGGGGGCGCCAGAGCGCGGCTCGCTCACCCTGGAGGGGGCGCCAGAGCGCGCTCGGTCGCTCACCCTGGAGGGGGCGCCAGAGCGCGCTCGGTCGCGCACCCGGCGTGCTGCTCCGTCCGTCCGCCCACGGTCCTACCCTTCGGGAGCACAGCCTCTCAGGCCGCTCCTGACGCTGGGGAGGCTGCTGGCCTGTCAGGTTGGGCTCGTTCCTGCAAGTGCGGCAAGGCTGGTCACCAGCAGCGGGGCCTCTTTGAGTTGGCATCGCCCATTGCGGAACAACTACTGAAGTTACAGAATTCACTTCTCTTGGATGCTTTGGTTAGAAGTCCGAGCCCACACTTCCGCAGGCTTCCCCGTTTGCGGCCTGAAGGGCAGGAATGGAGTCTAAGGCGCTCCCTGCCACAGTCCGCCTGCGGTGCCTGGAAGCGTGAGCGTGTCCCCGCTGCTCAAGGCCCCTTTTGTGTCGCTCTCACTTCACGGGTCTGTTGACCGTCCGCGCCGTGGTCCCGCCTGCCGCTGGTCCCTCCAGAGGCCCTGGGCGTCGTCGTCAAGGCCACATCAGCTCGGAGCGTCAGCTTGGGACCGTCCCTGCGGTGTCAGCGGCTGGCCGCGGCCGCTCTGGCCCTTCCCCACGAGCTCGGGGGCTGCCCGTCTTCGCGGGAGACACACGCCCACGGCAGCGCTCTGGGCCGGCCTCGGAGGACGAGAGCTGGATGCCGCGGTTGCTGCATCACTGACCCTCGTTCCGTGTGGCGGGTTGGAGGAGGGCTGAGTGAGAATGATGCTCCCAAACGGAAAATCGGCGGCTTCTGTGACATGCAGAACAAGGACCGCAGAGCCGTTCCCCTCAAACGACAGGCAGAGCACTCCGAGGATGGTGGGGCCTGTGTCGAGTCTGTGCGTGTAACGTGTGAGGCACTGACATGGTGGACAGTCTTTCAAACCAGGAACGCTGAGGACATCGGTCCAGGACGGGCAGGCGAGTGACGCTGCTTGTGTTGTACAGGATGCCACGTGTGAGTCCGAGGTGCGCCCTCGGGTAGGGACCGCTGGCCCAGCAGTCGCTGGATTCAAATTAGGAAGGAAGTGAGGTTGTAATCAAAGGACCTTTTAAAACAACACGGGAAATGGCGGGCAGCAGTGTGCTGTTGTGTTAGGCGAGGTGCCTTCAGACCTTGGATACACGTACAAAAGCTACGTATTCCTGAAGTGTTTTCATCAGTGCTGTTTTTTCCCCAAAACTCATTTCCCATGAATAAAGGCCTCCTGTGGTATTGTGGGTTTTTTGCAATTCCACTTGACATTTGGTTTTATTTTATGTTAGTTTCAGGTGTGCAGCACAAGGGCTATGCAGTTACATAACGTGCTGAGTGGTCCCCCAGAAAACTGTGAAGGGGTGCAGAGTGCGGACGGGAAGTCACAGCACAGGCGGAGGGAGGGGTGGACAGCACAGGGAATGTGGTCCGCAATGTTGCGGCCACTGTGTGGGGCTGGGCTGGGACTGGACTTAGGGGTCAGCATTCCTCCCAAAGATAAAAACACTCTGTGAACAGCGAGGAACTTTACACAGTTCCAGGTATTTCCCCAAAGTACACATTTTTGAAATGCATTAACAACATTAGCAAATCTCAAAGGTAGTTTAGGTGGATTTCTTTTTTTTTAATTTATTTTCTGATCTTAAAAAGGCAAAAATCAAGAGGTTGTCAGGGGAGAGTTGAACATCTGATTAGTGTGGGACGATGTTTGGGAAATGAAACTTGGTTACCAACTCAGTGACAGGAAAGCATCGAAAAGTGAACGTAGATGGTAACGTGCTTTCGAAGGATGGTACTGGCTCTTCCATAAACAAGGGACTGTCCCTCTTTTCTCTTTAATCAAAGACAAACAGGTTCTATGCAATATAGGCTGATTCTACACACACACACACACACACACAAAACAAAGAATAACCTGTCTTACTGGAAATAAAGGCATTAAACAGTAAATCAAGAAGTGTTTCCATCCCGAATGATTGCATTTTGCTAAACTTTTAGCACATTTCATAGCTTCTTTTAAGACTCACGTATTATAAACGACCCCAAGTCAAGTCTGCTTTCCAGGTGCCGACCCCCTTGTGCTTTCCCACACCCTGGGGCAGGTGGGCCCTCGCCTGGGCCTGCCGCGCCTCGGCGAGGCCACAGCAGGTGCCACAGGTCCACGAAAGTTTGTGTGTTGGCCGTGCCGTACGTTTGCACAAGCATTTCAGTCTTCTTTGGTCTTCATTTGCAACACGGTACACACAGCAGTCTTGACCCACGCCATTGAAACCCTTTGGAATTACTGGTGATTTCTGTAAGACTTTCGAGAGGCCGCAGACCAAAGGACTGAGAGGCACCAGTTTAGGGGAAACTACCAGTTTTTTATTGAGAAACAAAAGCATTTCTATCTCTCTCTCACTATTAATCTTGGTATAATCTCAGCCACTTATGTTAATTATAACCCGTAAGCATCGTAACTTGGGTTTCACAGAGGAAACTGGAGGCAGGACGGGTAGTTCAGAGGTGTCACACACACGTTGGACCGAAGCTTGGGAGCTCCCACACGACCCCCTGCACCCTGTGCTCCCCTCCCACGTGGTCCGAGCGGCAGGAACGTCTGGTGAGGGTGACTTGCGGAGATGGCTTCTCAACAGGAGGGGAGAGACATGCAGCCCAGGACAGAGGCTGGTGTTCAGCCGCCAGCGTTCGAGAACGCTGTCCTGTGCTCGGTCAGCATCGTCTCCTGCCTTAAGTCACTGGAAGCTAAGTGAAGATCTTGGAAATGAGCAAGATGACATCCTTAAACATGTACTATTGAATAACAAGTAAATTTAGTCAAGCAGATGAACATTTCCATCTGAAGCGTTATGGAGAGTATGAGTCTGTTGACTGGCATACGTCTACATGTCAAGAAAAACAAGTCCAAGTAAAATTTTAAAGATGTATATTTGGAGTGTACTTAACATTGATAAATTGGAGAAAAGACATAGGTGCTTTTTTAAACCAAAGCTTTTAAATTAGCCTTGTTTATCAAAGATTTTATTAATTATGTGAGCTCAGGCCCTGGCAGTTCTGGCTTGGTTGGTTGGAGCATTGTCCCATGTACCAAAAGGTCGCCGAGTTCGATTCCCGGTCAGGGCACATACCTACGCTGTGCGTTCCGTCCCTGGTTGGGACGCCCATGGGAGGCAGCTGATTGATGTGTGTCTGTCTGTCTCTCACATCAGTAAATGTATCCTCAGGTGAGGATTAAAAATAGTAATTATGTGAACTTGGAATCCTTAAATGTTTCTAATTTAGTTCCTGTAGGAAGAATTTTTAAAATAACTTTAATACAGTTAAAGTATTTAGTTTCTTTATTTTCTTAGAATTTTAGGAATATCTATCTCAGTAAGTTATTTCTCCACTTCATCTCTGTAAACTAATCAGAACCAAGCCCCTATAATCTAAGAGACTTGATAATTCAGTGTGTCCACGGTCTCCAGAGGGTGTTAACACGATGACCACACGTGATGGGGGATGGAGACCCCCCTCCACGGCGTGCGGGAGACTGTAGCTTCATTTTGGCCGCTTCAGCCACAGGTCAGGCGTGAACACACGGATACGAAACATGACAACCTAGCCGTCAAAGCTGGAATTCTTTTTAGATCATTCATTTTGACTCACGTGGACTGACCGACAGCACTAACAGGATGGGTCCTGTGTGATTGCTCGCCCGACAGAACAGGCCGCTGTGATTCATTAACCCATTCTGCTCAGAAAAGCAGCCTTGTGACCGTCGCTGCCACCGGTGGGGTGAGCGCCCATTGTCTGAGCACAGGCCGCCTGAGAGGAGGCACCGGAAAAGGGGCGTCGGCAAAGTTCAGTTTTGTGGTCGCTTGGGACACACCCGGGGCCAAGAAGAGGCGCAGTGAGGGTTCCAGCTGCTCAAGAGGGCATTGTCCCTGCCCCTCGGGGGAGGCAGCCCTGGCCTCGCGCGTCTTGTTGGCTGAGTCCAGCACTGCTGAGAGACAGTTTCTGATGGCATGTGGGGTCACCGCTCTCATAAACAAATGCCTGTGTCCTTCGGTCTCACTCACCAGCGCCGCAGTGCTTCGCCTTCTCCACTGGTTGTCGAGCAGCATGGCTGACTCTCGCGTCTTGGTTCCGTTCTTCCATTTGCTTAGACGCACAGGCTTGGAGCCGTCCTCGATTTCTTTTAACTGCGCATCTTGTCTTGGTTCTGCCATCAGAATGTGCTGGCTCTGCGGGCTGCTCAGTTAAAACAGAGGTCAGCCCTTATTGCTGCTTTGCTGACAGCCCAGTGGCTTCCCTGCTGGAGGAGAGGGTCCTTGCAGTGGCCTTCGGAGCCTGGCGTGAAGTGGCCTCTGTTGGTCTAGGTCTGGTCTCTCCCCTGCACCGTCCCCACCCACCGTGTTCCAGCCACACTGTGCTGCCCTGTCCGCACACGCCAGGCGTGCTCCTGTCTCAGCACAGCTCTGCGCTGCTCCTCCCTCTTCCCGGAACGGAGAGCCCCGCAGGGGCCTGCTTCTGTTTCTCTGAGCGCATCGAGAACACCTGTGCCTCAGGGCCTTCGTAAGTGACCTTCACCCAGGCAGCTGAGTAATTTGCTGTCTTATTTTATTGCTATCCCTACTCAGATGTTGTCCAAGTTAAGGAGGCACAGCCCAAAGTGACCTTCTGGGACCCTTCACCCTGCTGCGGTTGCCCTGTGCAGGATTGCATGTGCGGTCATCATTGGCCACCTGCGTGCCCGCAGGAGGGCAGGGTCTTGGCCCCATGGCTGTAACAGCAGTTGCCTCTCCATGTTTGCCGAGCAGATGAAGCCAGACCACAGGGAGATGAGGGAGGGGGAGGAGCAGAATACACCCCGCCTTCTGTTAAGCCTGCAACTACCCTCTTTCTGACATTTTCCAGGGCAGCTCCTCGTGTGGAAAATTCTCTGGCTCATGCATGAATCTCTACCAGCTAAACACTTCTAAGTCAGCAAATAAATAATCTTTGCTGCACTAAGTAAGAGTCTGGGAGAAAGCTCTCACTTAATTTTCATTACACCTCTCTCAGGTACTTCGGGGATAAAGAAGTGTGAATTAAGACAAAGTTAGTCTGGGAAATATCCCGGAGTTTGTCAGCCCTGGGTCGGGTACCATTATTATAAACTTCTTGAGCAATCAAGGATTAGCTTGGGAGGTAGAGCGAGAAGGCATTTATTTACCCACAGGGAGGTGAAGGCCCTGAGGCAGATTGGAAATGCAGAGGGACAGGTGGCGTCACTTGGCTTTCCCCGAGTCTCTTCGTCTGCTGTGGGCCTGGTGGGGCCGGGGCAAGCTGATGTTTTCAGTCCCTCAAGCAAGACAACAGTCCTTTTCTCTATTCCTCCATCAGGGAGGTAACATGTGGTAACCTGTGAGCCCCTCAGACCTGCCAGGCCTGGTCTCCTGCTGGGAATGAAGCTGCTTTCCTGTTCACCTCCCCTGCTTCACCCTCTTCGGGGTTTTTAGTTCCAGTGTTAATCACTGTTTCATTGTCTTGTAGGTGATGAAAGAACTATGGTCTTTGTTGAAACTAAGAAAAAAGCAGATTTTATTGCCACTTTTCTTTGTCAAGAAAAAATACCGACAACAAGTATTCATGGGTGAGTAGATTCTATGATTTTCTAGTAGAGAGGTGACTTCTGCTTGTCATTTGTTCAGAAACATGAGTGCACGTAACTAGTAACGATACAATTCTAGGGTCAGCATTCAGAATTCTCAAACCTAGACTGTTCCTCTTCATCAGTGTTTTCAAGGACGGTGAGTTCAAGGTCTGCCATGAACAACTCCTCGTGAGGGGTGCCGACTTCTCCGTTGAGCTCGCTGGCAGTTCTTGGTCCTCGGACCTGAGTTTTTCCTTTGCTGAATCCAGTCTTTGTGATGACTGGCATTATTTTATTGGAGTGCTTAAAAACATCAAATTAACCCAACTTTATTGGTACTTTACTAAGGAGATGTAAAATATTAACCAGTGAATATGCAGAATTCGGAGGTTATACTTTTTTTTAAAAACCTGTATTTTTAAGAAAGCCTTCTAATCAAGTAGTTGTATTTTTCCAAACTAGACGGATCATTAACAGGTGAGCTGGGGCGCCTGTCACACTTGAGTTCATACAGTAGCTGCCGCCTCAGGTGCAAACGGGGGTGGTGGTTCCAGGCTCAGAGTGTCGCGAGCGTTACGTAAAATGATGGCTGGAAGGGAGTCGCTGTGGTACACGGTGCGTGAGGGTGGACACTGGTGTTAAACGTGGCTGTTTCACCAGCACCCACAAACGTGTGTGTCGAACTGTGGAGGTTCTCCTTGCGGTCTTCTGAAGAGCCGCCCAAAACCCGAGTCTCCTGTCTCGCAGGGACCGGGAGCAGAGAGAGCGGGAGCAGGCGCTCGGAGACTTCCGCTGCGGGAAGTGCCCGGTTCTCGTTGCCACTTCAGTGGCTGCCCGGGGGCTGGACATCGAGAACGTCCAGCACGTCATCAACTTCGACCTGCCGTCGGCCATCGACGAGTACGTGCACCGCATCGGGCGCACCGGCCGCTGCGGGAACACCGGCAGGGCGCTGTCCTTCTTCGACCCTGAGTCGGACCTGCTTCTGGCACAGCCGCTGGTGAAGGTGCTGTCCGACGTGAGTACGACCCTTTACGGCCAAAGGGGAGGGGCCTTCCCCCGGAGAGTGGACGCTGCAGACAGCGGGGCATTCCGGAAGGTGCGCCATCCTGGGCTGGGAGGCTGTGCGGTGCGGCGGTGCCTGAAGTGTGTCTGTTTCACAGGCTCAGCAGGACGTCCCCGCGTGGCTGGAGGAAATTGCCTACAGCAGCTGCGCGCCCAGCTTCAGCGGGAGCCCCAGGGGAAGCGTGTTCGCGTCCGTGGACACGAGAAAGGTTGGTGGGGCAGAGAGGTCAGAACGCGGCTGCTAGTTACTCTTCGGAAATGCGCCTCAGATTGCGGAGGAACTAGAATGCTCAGTGTTAATCTAAGCCATTCTTTTCACACCCGGAAGGCAACTTTACTCTCTGCATACATGTTTTTGGTCTTAAAGGTGAGGATTGAACATCAAGATTAATGCTGAGACGTCCTCTCTTCCCAAATATGCTGTCATTTTAAATTCTGTTTTGGGAACTTCTGAATTTTCAGTAGGAAATCTTTATTTTTGGCATTCTGGCCACACTGCTGCCTAAGGTCAGATACTAGAGAGATGAGCTCACATCTTCTCTGGTGTCAGCGTGCAGGGAGCAGAGACAGTGAGCACACGAGTCACCCCATGTGTGCATTCGTGGGCACGCAGAGCTTTAAGTGTCTCCATTTGCCAGACTATTGGCTTAAAAGTGGGGGGTTTTTTTGACAGATTTTGTGCAATTCAGACTCGGCTGGCGGCTCTGGGCCTTGTTTCAGGTGGGCGGGGTTGGCTGAGCATGCGAGGGTGCGGACGGGCGCCGCAGGCTGCCAGCAGACTGAAGGCCTCTCTCCTCTCTCGTGCAGGGTTACCAGGGCAAGAGCACTTTGAGCAGCGCAGGGTTCTCGTCCCTGCAAGTCCCTCACCCAGCAGACGACGAGTCGTGGGACTGAAGCCGGGCAGCCTCGTGGCTTCAGGGACAGAGAAGGGAACGGTTTTGATTTTGAGTTTTAACGGAAGTATGCAACCCGACACGCGTGTCTCTCCTGCATTCTGTTCTTACTCCCACCCTCACGACCCCCACTGACTAGTTGTGTGAAATGCTGATGGTTACAGCGTTGCGGTTACCATACAAATGGTGTTGACCGGGCAGATTAAAGTCTTCGAAGAGTCTTGTGTCCGAGTGCTCGGTCTCAGCGTGGTGTGCGTCGGCAGGGTGTGCGGTGCACTGCTGGGTAAAAACTGTTGGGTCTCATTTTTACGCAAGAGGAGGATTCAGAGGTGACGGCAGGTCACTGAGACGTGGGACAGGGTTCTCCTGAGGCGGGCGGTGGAAGACTCACCGCTTAGGGTGACGCGGTTTCAGGCCCTCAGACGTGCGGTGGCTGAGCGCCCGCAGCATGGGCTCCGAACTCGGCTGCCACCGGTGCGTGTTACCCAGCGCCGCTCCCCCGGAAACGGAGGACGGGATGCCCCCTGCACTTCGCCGTGGCGCTTCTCACCGTCTCTGTTCCGTGCCTCGTGCTCAGCCCTCACATCTCGAAATTTTGTTTACGGAACCGATAAGGTCAGCTGTCTCACAAGTTAAATATTAATGAGTAACATACATTAACGCACAGATGTACTGATGAGAATCATTCTCTGAACTCAAACCGTATCAACAAGAAACGGTGCTGTTCAGGCTTCCCACAGTCAGTCTCCCTGATGTTCCGAGATGACTGAGGGCAGCGACTCCTTTCTCATTTGCTGCCGCGTGTCCTAGACTCACCGTGTCTGGAGCGGAAGGAGTTCTTAAATCCTTCAGTGAGTGCGCCAGAACAGTGAGACGTAAAAACAGCGAGGGGGAAATCTTCAGGAGACAGAAATGATCAGTTTTGAGTTTATGTCATTGTTCACTTTAAAAAAAACCCAAAGCGACGTGTCCTCAACATACATCTTGTCACAGGAACTGGTTAGTGAGGGAGGCGGCCACACATGGGAAGCGGAGTGTGCATGGGAGCTGTTAGGTGACCCGTGAGACGCCTCACACCACAGTCCGAAGCAATTCCGTGTTAATTGTAATAAAGTAAAATAAAACAAAACTACCAAAAATACAGTTAAATATTGAACCTAGAATCGGGAGTGAGTTGCTTGTAAACTCGAAAGGACAGGAATCATGAAGGAAGCAACAGCTTTGCTCACAAAAGGGTTATTTACTTACACGACAAAGAGGAAGCAGCAGGCGCAGCACAGTAATCCGGGCCCCCGGGGCGTCGATGAGCTGTTCTCGTGTGCAGACGTGCGGACCGGACGTGCGGGGGCACCGACAGACAAGCGCACGGAGGACAGACAGACCGGCCGGAGAGGAAGTGCAGCTGACGAAATGCGGGAAATGTTTGACCTGCTCTCGTGCTCGTTGTTCCTGCAACACCTGCTGTCGCTCCAGCTTCCCTGGTGTGTGGAGGTGGCTTACCGGCTGCTCCTGGCTCCGTGGTCACCTCCTCAGAGCTCCCCAGCACAGCCCCACTGCCCTGGGAGGCCCATTTGCAGACGACCAGGGTGGCGTGACTGGTCAAGGGGAGACAGGGAAGGAGGACTGCATGATCGTTGTCACTACCGCCCAGCCGCGAGGGTCCCTGTGTCTGATTCCTCGTGTCTCGTAAGGATCTGAGTGGCTTCTGTAAAAGTATCAAAGCCACAGGCATGCACACGGTTGGAAAATTAAGTGCTGTGGCGGGGTGTGAAATGGGGAGCACGCCCTGCTTCTCCCTTTCTGACAGCCATCTCGCGTCCATGTCCCCCGTCTGTCACTGGCTCTGCTGGTCGCCGTTGCACGCGGCATCTGTCTCGCCGACTGTGACCTCCACTGCCTGTCTGTGCAATGCGTGTCGGCCTCCCCTCGCTCTTGCTTGTGGGAACCTTTGTTTCCCAGCTTCACTGGGACGCAGCCGACAGGTGTTCGCAGTGGAAGTGGACGGTGCCCAGCGTGAGTGTGGAGTGGTCACTGCGGTGGGCTCGGCCAGCACCCATCTGCTCACAGGGTCACGGCAGAGAGAGGAAGCCAAGGCACAAGGAACAGACCGGTCGCTTGAGATAACACAGAAGTGTGCGCAGGGTGGGACCAGAAAGCCCCCCACCCTCCTTCCCTTGGTTTCTGGTTTTTCACTGCGACTCTGTCAAGTGTGCCTTCCGTTCCAGAGCCCGAGGCCACCGCCACTGCCCACGCTTTCTTCTACCTGGAAATCTGCGGGCAGGGTTCACACCATGTACTCCCTGTCCCCAGGCGGGCCCCGCGCTCCAGCGCCCGCTCTTCACTGTCCCCAGACGCCACGGCCTCGCCCAGGCTTCCGGGGAGAACAGGACAGGATCGCCGCTCCACACCCCTGTCCTCTTCCTGAGCAACGTGTCCACCCTGTGGTTTGTCTTCCTTTTCTCCTCTGGGGGGGTGGGGGGAAGACCTGCCCTTTTCGCCACGTTACCCACGCAGCTTCAAAGCTGGCGTGCCCTGGAAGCTTCATCCCAAAAGGTGGCGGCGCTCTTAAATTTTATCCTGAGCGGGTCTTTGAATTCCACAGTGCAGGTGTGCTTCCCAGGTCGCCCTTTTCTGGGACCGTTGTGTTGCTGCTTCGCTAGTTTCCCCACCTGTGCTCTGCTCTCTTTGTGGGACTTCTGTTGGTCAGATGGTAGAACTGTAGACTTAATCTCTATCATACTTTTTTGTTTTCATCTTTTTGTTTATGTTCTGGTAGAATTTTTACTTTCAACTCTGTTGTTATTTTTAGGACTTACATTTACCTTATTTTCTGTTTTCTAAACGTTGCCTAATAGTGCATTTTCTGCTTTACTAACACTTTTTAATCCCTGGAATTTAACCTGTGAAATCACCTTTTACATTGTTTGCCATCGGAAATCTCAGCCTTCAGTATGTACGTTGTGTGTGGCCAACACTAGCTGTGGTCGAATCCAGCAAGCTGTCCCATTTTTGCACCTTCTGCCCCAGCTCCTCTCTGCTCTCCCTGAGGTCACCAAGGCCTGGCTCATGGGCTGAGAAGTGACTAAGAAAACTTGGGTTCCTTCCCCGAATTCTTCGCATGTCAATGAGTCAAACGCTCTGGCCTGGGCTGAAGGAGGAAGCTCCACTTGTAGATTGCCCAGCGTGAGCTCCACGCAGCGCAGAGCGTGTGCTGGTGACTGGGGTGCGGTGGGCCCCTGACGCCCAGGGCCTGTCCCGCAGCCTCCTTCCTGCCCCGCCTGCACAGGTGTCTCTGTTGCTCCCCAGCCCGGGAGCAGACCGGCTGTGTGCTCCTCACGAGGGGGTACCTGCCGAGGGCCCCTGGCAGGTAGGTCAGCCCTGGCCGGTGTGTGAGGCGAGGCTGCCCTGCGCACAGGAGCCGTAGGTCCCCGCCCATTGCCGCCACCTCGGAGTCAGCCTGGAACCGCCTCCCAAGCGCCTTCCTCCATCCAGCCAGGAGGGAGCCAGCTGGCCGGAAAGCCGCTCCCGGGAAGCTGCCAGCACTGGAAGAGGCTCGCGGAGGCAGCTCCTGGCCCTACCCGCTGGTGCCTGCACCCGGACCCGCCTGGCACCGTGCACTGCAGCCGCTCCAGCTGAGCCACAGTTACAAGGACGGGGCGGAGCCCTCCCTATAGGGCGGGAGGTTGGCCGGCCAGGAACCGGGACCCCGCCCACCGGGGCTGCGTGGGTGGTGTCCAGGTGAGGCGCCCGGTTGCCCTGGGCTCCCAGTCAGAATCTGGGTACCTGCCCACCGTGGGTCCCACCGGTTACGGACTCCAGCTCGCCTAGAGCCTCGGGGACTTACCAGCATCTCTGGATCCCACCCCACTCCCGCCGGCCTGGACCCCGGACCTGCGCGCTGGGAACTGAGTCCGGGGCTGCGGAGCCAGGTGAGTGCCTCAGTCCTTTCCCTGAGGGGGCCCTTCCCTTCTGCTGTAATTCAGGGAGACCGTCACTCGTTCAAAGCAGGCATTGGCATTCCCCTTTCCGTGGGGGTTTTTGCGTGCGAGAATTCCTGGAAAGATTTGCCTCCACCCGCTGGTGTGTTCTTGGAGTCTCTTGTTCTTGGGATTCTTTTTCACCATTTAGAACAAAACACAACTTTTCTTCCCCTTCTGGATATATGAACTCATTGCTTATCCCGAAGGCTCGGGTAGATCTATTTTAATGTGATTTTGTCTTGGAGTTGGGAGGTGATGACCTGCGGGGGACTGAAGACCCTGACAGCAGCCACCACGCTTTATGATACTCAGACTCCTCCGTGCAGGTGGAGACGCCCCTGAACAAGGAGGGGGGCTCCTTCTCGTGAGCGACAGGCAGTCGGCACCGGCGCGCGGGCTTCGCGGTCGGCTGGGGAGGTGCGGGACCAGCGGTGCTCTCCTTGCTCGTCTCCGAGAACGGAGACGACGGCTGGGTTTCCCGCGTCCCTCTGCACCCGCACCCGCACCCGCACCCGCACCCGGGGCAGAAGCCACTCGGTGCGCAGCTGGGCGCCGGCAGGCTGGGTGGCGTCGCCCGAGTGAGGCTTTCTCCGTGGCTGCCGTCGGGGGCTGAGAACCAAGTCCGAGGTCGCCCTCGCACTGTGGGGTCATCACGAGGGTCCTCATCACTTGCGCGTGGACCGTGTCCACGTCTCACGGGGCTCCTCACCCAGCGGTCACGCCGTTCTTAGGCCGCGCCCCCGACGCGCTCTGCCCGGGAGGTGCCCGTGGCCCTCTCCACTCCGCGCGTGGCCCGGGCTGCAGTCCTCGGGGCTCGGAGGCCTCGCCTCCGGGGCTTTGCGTCGGTCCTGGAAGCAGAGGTGCCCTGGCCAGAGGGCCTCGGACCCTGTGCCGGCGTCTGCAGCGCAGCAGGCTGTTGCGTTGCCCAGTCTGTGCGGTTTACCGCAGTGCGGATGTTACGAGTGAAATACGCGGAGGGAGTCCTGCCGATGGCGCAGGTGAGCTCCGCGGGAACCAGGTCTCTCGTGGGGGCGGGGGTGTAGTGGGGCAAGGAGCCCCGCTGCCAGGAAAAGGCGCAGACGGCCTCTTCCCGACGGTGGACTCGGACAGAGAAACCGTTTAATTTTTCCCTTTAAAATAAAATTCACCTGCAATAAAACGCTCGGACCTTAAGGGAACGCTTAAACAAGTTCATCTGCGACACTCCTCACACTCGCCAGACCTGCGACGCTCTCGTCCCCACCCCCCCTCCCCGGGAGGGAACCAACAGTGCGGTGTGGGCCCCCCCACCCCATCCCACTGCCTGCTCTGGAGCTTTGTCTATTTGGGATCCTAGAGCATGCCCTCTTCTGTGTGGGGTTGTTTTTTTTTAAGGTTTTGTTTATTTTTTAGGGAGAGGGAGGGAAGGAGAAAGAGGGGGGAGAAACATTGATGTGTGGTTGCCTCTCACATGCCCCCAGCCCCAGAGGGAATCTGCAACCCAGGCCTGTGCCCAGACCAGGACTTGAGCCTGTGCCCTTTTGGTTGGCAAGCCAGCACTCAACCAACTGAGCCACACCAGCCAGGGCTGTGTATGGCTTTTTAAAAATACATTTTATTGATTATGCTATTATAGTTGTCCCAGTTTTTTCCTCTTTGCCCCCCTCCGCCCAATACCCCCCTTCCTCCCACAGTTCCCCCTTTGTTCATGTCCGTGGGTCATACATATCAGTTCTTTGGCTTCTCCATTTCCTATGCTATTCTTACCCTCCCCCTGTCTGTTTTGTACCTGCCGTTTATGCTTCTCATTCCCTGTGCCTGTTCCCCTCGCTCCCCCTCCCACTCCTGCTGTCACCCTCCATGTGATCTGTGTTTCTGTGATTCTGTTCCTGTTCTAGTTGTTTGCTTAGTTTGTTTTTTAGATTCAGTTGTTGATAGTTGTGAATTCATTGCCTTTTTAATGTTCATTGTTTTTTTTTTTAAGATTTTATTTATTTATTTTTAGAGAGAGGGGAAGGGAGGGAGAAAGAGAGGGAGAGAAACAGCAATGTATAGTTGCCTCTCACATGGACCTCACTGGGGACCTGGCCTGCAACCCAGGCATGTGCCCTGACTGGGAATCAAACCGGGACCCTTTGGTTCCCAACCCGCACTCAATCCACGAGCTACACCAGCCAGGGCTAATGTTCATTGTTTTGATCTTTTTCTTAAATAAGTCCCTTTAACATTTCATGTAATAAGGGCTTGGTGATGATGAACTCCTTTAACTTGACCTTATCTGGGAAGCACTTTATCTGCCCTTCCATTCTAAATGAAAGCTTTGCTGGACAGAGTAATCCTGGTTGTAGGTCCCTGCTTTTCATTACTTTGAATACTTTTTTCCAAACCCTTCTTGCCTGCAAGGTTTCTTTTGAGAAATCAGCTGACAGTCTTATGGGAACTCCTTTGTAGGCAACTCTCTGCTTTTCTCTCGCTGCTTTTAAGATTCTCTCTTTACCTTTAACCTTTGGCATTTTAATCATGATGTGTCTTGGTGTGGTCCTGTTTGGGTCCATCTTGTTTGGGATTCTGTGCTTCCTGGACTTGTATGTCTATTTTCTTCACCAAATTGGGGAAGTTTTCTTTCATTATTTTTTTCAATTAAGTTTTCAATCTCTTCCTCTTCCTCTTCTCCTTCTGGAACCCCTATGATTTGGATGTTAGTACATTTAAAGTTGTCCCAGAGATTCCTAAGCCTGTCCTTGTTTTTTTTAATTCTTTTTTCTTCCTGCTGTTCTGACTGAATGCTTTTTCCTTCCTCATGTTCCAAATCATTGGTTTGATTCTCAGCTTCCTCCCCTCCACTGTTAGTTCCCTGTAGACTTTTGTTTATTTCACAGAGTATAACCTTCGTTTTTCCCTTTACGTTGTTGCTGAACTCAGTGAGTCCCCAGAGCATCCTGATCAGCAGTGTTTCAAACTTTGCATCTGATAGGTTGGCTATCTCTGTTTCGTTTAGTTCTTTTTCTGGGGTTTTGTTCTGTTCTTCCACTTGGGCCTTATTTCTTTATCTCCTCAATTTGGCAGCCTCCTTGTGTTTGTTTCTGTGTATTATGTAAAGATGCTTTGATTCCCTGTCTTAGTAACATGGCCTATTGTAGAAAAGGCACCAGTAAATTCTGTGGTGCAGAGCCTTAGGTAATTGCCAGGGCAGGGCAAGCTGTTTTGCCATGCAGTGGCTCTGTTTGTAGGGGAGGGCTCAGAGAGGGGACAGTGCCGCTACCTGGCTTCTGGAGGTTTGTCCGGCACTCACCCTATATTACTGGCACCCTTCCAGCTGTTGCCTGGTGCTGAATCTCAGAGGGGGTGGCTCTATGTATGTTTTAAATTTGTGGGCGCCCTTTAAATGGACTCTCTTGAGAAACTGGCAGTTTCTTCCACCACCTCAACCCCCACTAGTTTTTACAGCCAGAAGTTATGGGGCTTTATCTTCCTGGTGCTGGAACGCTGGGCTGTGTGATCTGGGCTTTGTCTGGGATTGCTCTCACCCAAGGCATCCCTCCTGATTTTTATCCACCACATGTGGATATGGGACCACCTGTTCTGCCGCCACCTCACTGCCTCTCCACACCACACCGTGTCTCTGTGCCTTTGCACCCATCTCCTCGACTCTGCCCCTCCTACCCGCCTGGATGAACATGGCTTCCTTAAATCCTTGGTTGTTGGGCTTCCATAAAGCTCAGTTTTCTGAGGGTTCTGGTTGTTATTTGTTTTGAGATCTAGTTGTAATTCTCTCTGTGGTTGAGCAAGGAGGTGAAGCATGTCTACCTATGCCTCCATCTTGACCAGAAGTCTGTGTTTGGTTGATCAACATAGTATCTGTGAGATTCACCCATGTTGTGAGTACCAGGAGTTCATCCCTTTTTATTGTGCGGCATTCCGGACAAATTGTCCAGCTCCTTGTTGATGGCATTGGAGTGTACAGCTTTTTACCATTATGAATAAAACTCCAATTACTCTTGTATATACTTCTTCTACAATTCTTTTGGTGAACATAAGCACACAGTTCTCTTAAGTGTATCCCTCAAAGCAGAATTGTTGGATCATAATGTAGGTGTGTTTAACTTTATTAGAAATAGCCAGAGAGCTTTCCAGAAATGACCATATCACTTAACATAGCCGCCAGCATTGTAAATGTGCTGTTTGCTCTACAGCCTCACCATTGCATGGTACTGCTGGTGTTTTTACTCTAGCCATTTACCGTGGGTTTACTTTGTTTGCCTGGTGATTAGTGATGCTGAACGTCTTTCCATGTGCCCATTGGCCATTTCTTTCTTTCTTAGCCTATTCCCACATCTGCGCAATGGCAGTCTTGCAAACAGTGCCCTTGGGGGCGGCACGAGGTGGGAGAGCAGGTGGAAGAAAGGGATGGCTTGACACCAAGTGTTGTGAAAGGGTTTGTTCTCAGGCAAAATTACGCTCCTTTGGGCCCCTGATTTTATTTATCAGGGTGACACCAGCCGCTTTCACACTTCAGTGACTTAACGAGATAGGAGCTTGTCTTTTGCTCACCTGACTGTCTGAGGAGGGTGTTGCTGGCAGGTGGGTGGCCTGTCAAGTCGTGATGACATAGGACTCCAGTCTTCTCCTGCATGGAGCCCTGCAATCTGGTATATGGCTCACGAAGCCTCTACACTTCTCTTCATCACAACAGAGGAAGGGAAGGGGCTGGGGGAGGAGAGAAGCCATATGGGTAAGTTTTATGGGCCCCGTGCCACTGTGGGGGACTCAGTCATATGCAGTTGCACGGGTCCCCGGAAGCTGGAACCTTCTGCCCCAGAGCCGGTCTCTGCCACTGTGGCTCTTCCAGGGATGGGCCGTGGGCTTCCTCATTAAACTGAGTCATGACCAAGGGTCATGTCTTCATCTGCCAATAGCCAGAAACACGGGGGACCTGCTCAGAGGCTCTTAGGACATCTTCCCCATCCCTGCTTCCTATGACAGAGCTACTCTGTGGGATTCAGAGAGTGACCGCAGCAGCACAAACAGCAAGGACTTCACAGGTCCCCCTGTGATGGCTGACAGCACTTCGTGGAAGCTTTCCCCAGCATAACTTTATCTAAGAGCTGATATTTATAAAATAAATATAATTGGAAAAAGGTAATAAAATCACTTTGCCTTTCGTTAATATTTCAGGACTTTGTGATTTTAAAACTTAAGAAAGTGTCTAAGTAGTTTTTAGTGATTTATCAGGAAATGACCTCTACGACATCCTGTGGGGAAATGCAAAGCTGTTTCCTTCGCCACCTCTCCCTGGAGGTGCTCGGACACTAAGACGTTGGAGTAGCACATCCAAGTCCTCACACGGAAAGAGGCACTTAGAGCCGTGCCCACCCTGGGGCACCGGGAAGAGGGAAGGACAGAGAGCGGGAGCCCGCTGAGGCGCCAAGCTCCCGAAGGCCCTGCAAGAGCCTGTCCGCGGCCTGTCTGTGGCCACTGCGTCCCGAATGTCACCTCGGTGTGGAGGCAGGATGAGAACACTGAGGTTTTTTGCACTACACCTTTGGAATCCAGTGCACATCTCACGGTTACCTCACGTCTCGCTGGGATGCTGTTTTTGTGGGAAACACTCGGTCAGAGTTTGTAAAATAGACACGCGCGCCGTAAAGTAGCACGAGCGCGCTGCACACACCCAGGAAAGGTCCGCACACCCAGGCAGTTCCAAACGCGCGTGGAAGCTTTTCCAAACGTGCGTGGAAGCTTTCCAACGGGACTGTGTCTCAGCTTTCACATTTAAATTCGGATGGACGACATTGAATAAAATAACAAACTGAGTTTCACATTGCACCGGCACGTTTCACGGGCCCAGTGGCCACGGGGGCCACAGGGAAGGCAAGTGGGCACTGTGTTGGATGGTTAAGCCCCTGGAGGTGGGCAGGGACTTAGGCCTCAGCCCCCAGAAAACGGTCCAGAAAGAAGGAGGGCCTGCCGTGTGGCGCCCATGTTTAAGTGCAGAGTTGGGAGTGAGGTTAATGTGTAAGCTAATGCAAAGCCAAACCTTTGTATTCAGGCTGCTCTTTCCGGAATCCATCAGTTGGGATTTGATGAAAACAAACTGAAGTCAAAACAATTAAAGTTGCAGTTATGCAAAAAGCCCTCCATCCCATTACAGGTCTCTCTGAAGAGGAAACAGTTTGTTGTTATAGGGGCATACACATCAATTTACCAAAAAATATAACCTGCAGAAAGTTCTCATGCATGAAAAGGACTCTTGCCTCCTCTGACAATGACAATGTTCTCCACTAACCACCCCGGCTTTGCCGGTTCAGGGCTGGGTCCCTGGGCGTCCCAGGCTTCCTCCCCCCAGTCCCTTTCTCATCAGACCCCGTGTGTTCTCGGATGGAGTGAGGCAGCGGTGCGCTGAGCTGTCTCCTGGGCTGGTGAGGCCCCCACTCAGGGCTCAGTAAGGAGCAGTCGCTGGCCTCCACTGGGGCACTGAACATGAGCGTGGACGTGCCGGTGGATGCACTTCTCAGACACCGAGCGTTCCCAGGCATGTGTGCGGATGGCCTGGCATGAGTCCTGGCAGGAGCTCAGCCGAGCCACCCGCTGTTGGCGTCTGGGCTGAAGGACAGCTCGGACAGAGGCGACAGTGGGGCCTTTCCTCTCCGGCTGCTACTGTGCGGAGTTCGAGCCAAACTCCCGGAATGGGCCACATGCTGAGGGGTGGCCACCTGCTTAGCCTATTCCCACATCTGCCCAGTGTCAGTCTTGCAAACAGTGCCCTTGGGGGCAGCACAAGGGGATGGGCCACCCACTGAGGGGTCAGTGGGTCACCCCAGGTGGGGGGTGTCTCACTGTGGTGGAGGGAGCCCTGAACACAGGAGGGGCCCTGGAGGGTAGGGAGGGAGAAGGGAGGCTGGGGAGGCCCTGATGCTGCTGCAGCGACTCTTGTCTGCTCTTCGTCGTGTGCAGCCATCTCGGAAGGTCCCAGGCACGGGGGCGGTGCCCGTGTGGTCCTCCCTCCCATGCGTGCCTCCTGGGGGAATGCCGGTCCATTTCTACATCTGCCCTATGATGAGCCCAGACCGGTCACGGCTGAGACTGTCACTGTCACAGCGCAGGCCTCCTGCCATCCTGGCACGAAGGAAACACTGGCAGATGCGCAGAGACCTCAGGCCCAGAGGGGTGCTCAGGGGCTGTGCTGTCCTGTCTCCACCATCCGCCATTCTCTCCTTTTCCGTTCCCTCCCCCGACTGGAAAACCAAACACTCCATCTGCTCAATAGTAAAAGAATATGGCTTGCTTTTTATTCAGAAAGCCTTTTTTGTTTGTTTTTTTAAGATTTTCCTGGTTTTATTTTTTAGACAGGAGTAGGGAGAGAGAAAGAGAGGGAGAGAAACATCCATGTGTGGTTGCCTCTCGTGTGTCCCCTGCTGGGGACCTGGCCCGCAACCCAGGCGTGTGCCCTGACTGGGAATCGAACCGGAGACCCTTTGGTTTGCAGGCTGGTGCTCCATCCACTGAGCCACACCAGCCAGGGCCAGAAAGCCTTTTTGTTGCTGAGCTTTCCCAGCGGTTCCTGTTTGTGTCCTGATTAATTTACACGTTGAAATGACTCATGTTCCACAATTTCTGCTGCGTTCACGCCTCTGACATTGTCCTGGAACCAGTTCCTCCCAGGCACCCCTGGCGGCCCGGGACCCGTTTGGTTGCCAGGAGCAGAGGCTGGTTCCCCCCGGGACGTGGCCCTGAGGGTCCACACACCTGCCGCTGGCAGCGCACTAGGGGCTCCTGTGTCCCCGCAGCACCGGGTGTTGGGGACCGAACGGTCTGTCGTCACGAGGAGCTGGACTTTCCCCTCGGCTCCACTCTTCACTTTTTTCACTCTCATTAACCTTTCTTTCCTGGCGCGTCTGACCCACGGCTGCCTGCCTCCCTGACCTGACCCCTGCTCTCCATGGCCATCGGCCACTCCTCGGTGCCACGCTCCTAGGTGAGCAGTCTCCTGGGCCAGCCTGGCCCCTGCGTGAGTCACAGGTCACCCAGGGTAGGGACTCGGTGGCTAACAGCAGACGTTTATTCTCTCAGTTCTGCAGGCCAAAAGCCCAGAGTCCAGCGGGCGGCAGGGTGGGCCCCTTGTGGAGGCTGTGACGGGCGGTCTGTCCCCCGCGTCTCCCCCGCCCCTGGGGGCCCAGCTGTCCTTGGGGTACCCGACGGCAGGCGTATCACTTCATCTCCGCTTCCACGGCCACATGGCTTCCCTTGTGTGCCTCTGTCGGTGTCTCTCCTTCTGTGTCTCTCAGAAGGACACCAGTCACTGGCTTCGGGGCCCAGGCTCACCCAGGACCCTCACCTCAGGTACATCCGAAAAGACGCTTTTCCAAACAAGGTCACGCTCTCAGTCTGGGGAGCCACCGTTGCGCCCCGTCGTGGTCACGCAGTCGAGCAAGGCGCTGCCAGGCCGGGGAGTGCTGGGCTCCGACCCACTTCCACCAGGAATGTTGTCACTTTGCACTGCGACTTTGTGCGTCTGCTCCCGAGTGACACGCTCTGCCAAGATGTCTCTTAGTCTCTCCCTCTCCCAGGGCGGAGCCAGCGGCTCCTTTGCTGTCCCGAAGCCCTCTGCTCGCGGCTCTTTGTCAGCACACACCCTGGGCACGGCTGTGTCCCGCCGCAGCTGAGCAGGCTCCCGGGCTGGGCCCCCACCACCCCCGCCCTGTTCCCGCAGCGCAGGGCGCAGGGCCTGGCTCTGGAGCGTGTGTGTGGGTCTCTTCCCCCCAATCGCAGTGTTGCTCTGTTCGAGGGCACCATCGCCTGTCACTTCGTGGGGGCACGATCGGAGAGATGCCCCTCGAGAAGTCTCCTCACTGAGCAAACACTGCAGACTGCGTCGCTCCAGGCCACGGCCCCGCACGGCGCTGTCCCGTGCGGAGCGCTGCAGGCACCTGTCCCACGGTGGTGAGGGTTCGCGTGTCTGAGCGTAGAAAAGGTGCAGTGCAGCCCTGACCGGCGTGGCTCCGTGGGGAGGGCGTCTCCCACGGAGCAAAGGGCCGCCGGTTCAGTCCCCGGCCAGCGCACATGCCTGGGTTGCAGGTGTGTCCCCAGTCAGGGGTGTGTGAGAGGCTGACGTTTCTCTCTTTTTCCCTCCCTCTCTCTCTCTCTGAGAACGGGTAGATGTGGATAAAACCTTTTAAGAAAGGCCCAGCGAGAACATGGTCGGAAAGCTGGGCCTGGTGCACCGCGCAGGGCGGGGACCGTGAGCGAGCCTGCAGGGCTGCCGGTGGCTCTGGGCGCGTCGGGGGTGAGTGGCGAGGGGCTGAGGCCCAAGGACGTGGCTGCTCACGACATGGACCCCGTGGACCCTGTCTGCCTCGGGACACGCTTTAGAAAAGACACTTTTCTCTCCTCAGTAGTGAATTCACCTTAGCTTCCTGTACACTTTTTACTTTATAAGTTTCTAAATTATTTAAACTTTTTGAGTCTTTTGTAATAACACAGATTAAAACTCAAAACCTTGGACAGCTGTACAAAAATATTTTCTTTCTTTATATTCTTATTCTAGAAAATTTTTTTTTAACTTTTTAAACTTCTTTTTGTTAAAAACTAAGACACAAACGCACAGAGTAGCCGAGGTCCACCCAGTGTGGGGACCACCGGTGCCTCTGTCCACGCCTCCACATCCTGTCCCCCTGGGAGGGGCTTGGGGGCTGCCACTGCAGGGAGCTGTCACCTTCTGGGACAGCACATCTTCCGGAATGTCCCCCCCGCCAAGGACCGGCCTAAGGCTCTTCCTCAGGAATGTGTCCGGCTGGTCCCCGTGGTTCGCTCCCCTTTCCCGACATAGATTTGCTTGCGGAGGTGCCTTCCTGCCCGTGGAAGCCTCCCGGTGCTGGGCTCCTGGCCGAGGCCAGCCAAGCGCTTCTGCGGAACCCAGCGCTGAATTTTCTTGTGTGTTCTTCTTTTTCCTCTCTTACACTTTCCTTTTTTCGTGCCCTGTGTCCTGTTCCAATTCCAAGCCCTAGTGTGTTGGTTCCACAGGCGCCCCCTCCAGGGGCTCCTTGGTGCCACCCTCGCGCCCCCCCCCCCCCCCCCCCGGGGGAAAGCTGTCCACCATCTCACCAGAGGCTTTGCTGACTTCCGCAGCCTCTTCACCCTCGGCAAAGCCTCTGAAGTCCCCCACGAGCCTCTTAGGCATCTGCTTCCAGATGCCACACTCCTGGGGGCCTCACTTGGAGCCCAGGCAAGGTCCCCGAGGTGGCCGCTGACGTTGAGGTCCTTCCAGAATCCCAATGTCTTCTCAGAGGCAGCGGCAGCCGCGCACAGGCCCTGCTCGGGGGCAAGCCCAGCCTGGAACGCCGCAGGAGCCCCTGGTTGGACCACAGCAGTGGCGTTTGAAGGGAGAAGCGCAGCTGTGATTGAGACCGAGGTCACCGAGACAGGGAGGGTGCCGGGAGCCTGGTCAGCAGTCAGCTGAGTCGGGAGAGTGTTGTTTTCTAAGCAGTCCCACTGCGCTCCGCTGGGGTGGCCATGGCTGGGGGGGGGGCTCCTGGAAGAGGAGCTGGGTCAGCCTGGCTTCCCGTGGTGCCCAAGGACGGGGCGCGGGCACTTGGTTGGAGGCCCTGGCCCTCCCCCGACCCCTGTGCCTTCCCAGAGGGTCCCCTGTGTGGCCTTGGCCTTGCCCCAGGCAAGACTGCTACGCTGTCCTAAACAGACCCGCAACCTGGCACTGACTCGGCCTCCTTCTGGGGGGAAGTTCTTTCCATTTCCAGAATCGGGAGGTTGCGTCTGTAGCCAGAGTTCCCAAAAATTCTTCAGCTGCCTCCATGTCAGCACCCGCAGAGGGATTGCTCCTGCCATGTGACGCGCTGAATAATGCCTCTTGAATCATTCCACCCCCCAGAGCTAGAAGCAAGTCCGACGCCCTGATCAGGTCCAGCATTTTCTTTCAACACAGCAGACAAAGTTTTGCTCGGGCCGCGCCGGCCACGGCACTGCTGAGGGGGACACTCTGCTGCCACGTCGGGTCCTCAGATGCTTCCCCACGTCCGGTACTGCCCTTCTCGACGACTCATTCGTCCCCTTGCCGCGAGGAAGCGGCTCCTGCGACAGCTGCCTCCGCTCTGTTGACGAGACGTAGGAGGCATGCCTCGTGTCCAAGTTTAGGCTGGGTTTCTTTCCTATCACGATCCCTTCCTCAGTCTCTCTGTTCTGTATGATTCCATCAGGAACAAAAGGTGCAGAATTTCCATGCTCAAAGACGTCCCCGAGACCGTCTAGTTTAACCCTTAGGTTTATGGGAAGCCGGAACTGAGGGTCAGGCTGCCCGGGTTCTGTTCCGCTGACGGTGGACAACGTTCTCCGTGGTTTGGCCTCGGTTTTCCCATCTGTATAATGGGAATAAAAATATCACCAGGGGACATAGGTGATATTCACCTGTAGGTAAATGTGTTCCTGAGGGCTGTTGTGAAGATGAGGTGATCTCATTCCCAGGTCTTAGTGCTCTGCCGGGCACACGGGCAGGGCTGCACACGTCATGGACTGTCAGGAATCCTCATGAGAAGCTGACACGTTGGCGGCTGAGCTAGGGCCCCCACCTCTCAACTCAGTATGCTTTCCTTAGACGTAAATGAGAATTATAAATCTCTCTTCTGAGTTAGCTACTATTGCGTTCTTTCCTCGTCTCCTCCTTTGCTTAAAGGTAAGTGCATGACATCAGAACTCCCTTTGCGAGCTGAAGAGATGCGCTCTCCACGCCCCACCCTGCACCGGGCTTTTTACAGTAACCGCAACGCGCTGCACTTCCCGGCATAAGTGGGTTCAGTGGCATCCTGGCCTGGGCTGGGCTTAAAAGCGAAGGAAAATCCCAGGACAGCCAGCGAGGAAAGACTCACACGTCTCCCCGCTCAGGACTCCGGATTGCCCTCCAGGCTGGCTCTGCAGGAGGAGGGAGCGCCTTGGAACCAGCAGGACGCCTGGGGCTGCCCCGGTGCAGGCGGGCAGGTGAGAGCCACGCTCGCCCGCGGGAGTCTGAGGACTCCACCCCGTGCGTGGGAGGCCTCTCCCCCTGAGGCTGCGGGTCTGTTTTCTGTTTCACGCGGGCAAGCGAGGGTCAGAACCCACCACACGAGTGATTGCTGGGGAGACCGGTTGGGGCAGTCACAGGGCCCCCACTCTTTGAGTAGCTGATGTTTTAAAATGCTGGGGTCGGCTGGGGACTCAGCGAGGACAGAGGTGAGGGGCTGGGGGAAACATGAACCAACGCACTTGTCAGTCTGGAAACGCAAAGCTGGAGAAAATCACACGCAGGAGAGTCAGAGGAAAACCTGTGTGTGTCCTGGAGTCTGGTGTCAGGAGGGCTGAGGGACTGAAACCCACTAATGGCTGCTGCTTGATTTTGGTGGGAAGAGTCCAGGCTTTGGAATAAGACAGTCATGGGTTCAAATCCCAGCCACACCACTTGAAACCTGTATGGTTTTTGGACTGGTTGTGCATAATATTGCTGAGCCTACAAAGCCTTCAGGGTTTTTGGAAGGCCAGTTATGACTTGTGTGATGTCATTAGCATTGTGTAGACTCACAGCTGCGTTTTGCTGACGCAGCCATCTCGAAGTGGTCTCGGTGCGAGGCAGCTTGCCTCTCGCAAGGGCACAGAGCCCGCAACTGAATGGAGCTGACGGTTCTGTTTAAAAATGTCCGGGTCGTGCCTGCCTCATAGCGTTCTGTTCGTGTCAGGCGTGTCCCGTTGTCATTCAACGTGTGCGTGCCTTTCCAGCCGACCACCCCGACCACCACGGCAGCTCTGGTTGACGCCCAGCCCCGCATGTGGGTCCGGGTTGTCTCGTGATGAGAGCTGTTGAGGTCCGCGCTCAGCGGCTGTCCTGCGTGCAGTGGGGTCTCAGTAATGGTGGTCGCTGGCCAACGGCTCCTAATGTCACCTTGGGCTGGGCACGCCGTCCATGGCCTCGTCCAGAAAGAGAGATGCTATTAGTTCATTGGGCTAACATGGCCGGTATTTGACTGTTTCCCACATAAAAATGGCATTTTCATGAGGTCAACCTAAAAACCTGCCTCGTTTGTCTCGAAGGAGACGAAGCTCCCGTGAGATCGTGTGCACGAAGGTGCTTTGTAGACAGAAGGCCACTGCTGTCCTTCTGGGCTGTGTATTTGAAAGAGAACGAGGACCCAGCCCCTGGGCTGGATCGACGGGAGCAGGACTCCAAACCAGCTCCAACCGGTCTGTGAGCAGCATGCAGGGTCGAGCCGGCGGGCAGCTGGGCGGCCGGCCGCTTCCTCCCTGCCAGCCTTAGTGCGCACAGAGTGCTGTCCCCAGAACTCACTCCTTCCGGCCGTCCTTTAAAAACCCCGATCCACGCTACGTGCAGTTCCTGGCCCGCAAGCCATCGTACACATTAGTGGAGTGAGTGTGGGCGTGCGTGGGTGAACGCAGGGCCCGCCCGAGGGAAGCCCCGCCGTGGCACGGTCTGTACAAGTGACGGCAGATGAAACAGCGTCCAGGACGCAGTGTTGAGTGGGAAGTCCTGAACCCCGAGGGACAGCCGTGGGGGGCTGTGACCAGAACAGGCTGGAGCCACACCCCGTTCTCTCGCTTCGGCCTCGTGAGACCGGGTGTGGGAGGCAGGGGTAATTAACTCACTAAAACTTTTAGCATTGCCTGGCAGGGGCAGCGTGCCCTCCCCCGGCTTCTCCCTCCTGTCCCCACCACGGACCGTAGCCGGCGGGGTCTGCTCACAGTAGTTACCACTAGGTGCCACTTTTCAACGGACCCCCGCGTTCCTCAAGTGCCATCACGGTGTGTTTAGGAGGGTCCTTAGCCCAGCGGGCATGTCCACCATGTGCTGGAGGACTCTGGGGCCCCAGTAAGTGCCGCATTTGAGTGAGGTCCACTCGGAGAGACTGCGTGTTTCCAGGGAGTGACCGCTGCTGCTGCGTGTTGAGAGCCAGGGCCGGTGGCTCAGGGAGCGCAGGTCGTGGCTGGGTGGCTTTTCTCGAGAGCACAGCACAGTGTGTGCGACTTTCTCGTGGCCCAGGGCCTGCTGCTCCAGAATCACGCAGGCTCGGGGAAGCTGAGCCCTCTCCTGGAAAACTTCTGGACTCGGGTGTGTTAGTGCAAAGGGCAGGCACAAGGCTCGCCTCCCTCATCCGGGGCCCCTCCTTCAGCTAAGTCAGCGGCCATGGAAGGCAGGAATGTCACGGGCCCCTCCGCAGTGGCACTGGAGAAATGTTGACTTCTGTCTCTTGCTGTCAGAGTCTACACCCCTGGGGACCTCCCCTTCCACCGGGAGACAGGCGGTCAGAGGGGCTCCTGTGCCGAGTGACAGCGCTGATGCCCCAGGCGTGCTTGGCTGGAGCCGGGACTGAGCTGCACCGGGACTCACTCCCGTATCACACGGTGCGCAGGTGTCTGCTGGTCACCTCTCACACTCGGCTCTGAGCTCCCGTCGACCCTCGCAGGCACACCGTGGTGGCCGTCCTGTGTGTGAGGGTCAGGGCGGGAAAGCGGTCCAGGCATGGGGTCATCCCCAGAGCCTGCCTCAGTCCTTCGTCTCCTTGGGCGCTCTGGGTCCCCCTCCGGGCCCCCCACCCCCCAGCTGGGCATGTCCCTGCAGGCGGATCAGTGCTTCTCTACACTTCTTCCCGCTCGACTGCCCGAGGGCTGGGACGCAGTGCCTCACCCCGGAGGCTGCCGTCCCCCAGCCTCCGGCCCCTTCTCTCTGTTGAAGACCACTGACCTAGAAGGCAGGCAGGGACAGGCTCCTGTCCATTCCAAGCACCTGACGTGTGGCCAGCCAGTGCCGGGCGCATGAGAGAAGGCGAACGCCGCGGGAGAATTCGTGAGAACGCCAGGGCCGGCCGGGCGGGGCAGCTCCAGGCGCCGGCTGTCAGCAACCACGGCCTTCCCGCCCTGCCTCTCGGTGAAATTGATCCCATGGGGTTTTTTAATTTCACAAATAATTGGTGAGTAATCTCACTGTAAAGGAGCCAAGCACTAATCACCACCAATTAAAAATATTTTATACTATTCTTCTCAATATTTAATATCGGTAAAATTTAAAACATGCACACACCCCACCTCAGAACCCCACCTTAGCTTTGGTGTCTGGAAGTGATCATGCAGCCGGTTGCTGAGACCCTGGGCCTGCCGGCCTCCACGGTCACTGTCACGGTCGGCTCCCTCCTCCCGGGAGGCCTGGAGGGCCTGTGCAGGCCTGCCTCCTGGCTGAGAGAGAATGAAGACACAGTCTGAACAATGACAGCTTAACAGTGCTGTTCATGGAGCAGTTTATTTGTAAAGAACACATTTACTCTTCCTTGGAAAGTGAGCATTTTGCCTTCGGGTTTCGAGCTCATTCGAATGGCCCTGCGCACCCAGCCTCCTGTTGCCCGTGATGCCGTTCTTATTTCCAGGGAGCCAGGTTCTCAGCACGCTGCCTTGCCACAGGCGTTTTCACAGAGTCAGGAATCTCGGCTGGGCTGCCTGGGAGGCCACGGCCCTTGTGGTTTTCTCCAGATGCTGGCACACACCGACTCTCAAGGGACCCATCTGGAGGGGAGCCTCCTCCCTCCTGTAATGACTGGGGGGAAGGGGGCGCCCTTTGCTGTTTCCTGAAATGCTCAGTTGCTCGGGCAGTCCCCTCAGCCTTCACCGCCCCCACTCCCCAGGCTGAGAGGAGAGGCAGTGGTCTGTCTGCTGCCCAGTTAACCCACAGACAACATGGAATGTGTTCCCCGCACCAGGTGCCGCCTTAAGTGTGAAGGCTTCCAAAAGGAGAAGCTCCGCTCGTCCACAGGTCAGAAGCCGCCTCCGCGGAGGAGACAATAGGTACACTGCTCAGTGCCAGTCTGCATGTCTGCCGTGCAGCCCGATGGCAGGGGGGCGGGGGGTTGAGGAGGGGCCCAGGGGCAGGCTAGCCAGCTCCTCCGGGGAGCCCAGGGGGCGTGGTCGGAGGGGGTTCCCCGTGAGATGGCTCTGGAAGGGGGCATTGATTTGCCGGGATGGGGGAAAGGGCATTCCAGGCAGGAGGAACCACCTGCACAGAACGTGGGGAAGTGAACTACCATGGTGTTTTTGGGAAGGGCGGAGGGGGCATGGGGCTGGGTGTGGGGACCATGCAGTGCCTGCGGGTGGGCTCAGCGCCTGGAATCCACAGCCCTTCCTCTCTAGAGCATATTCCTGGCAGCTGGTGCGCCGGCCGTGCCACGTAGCGGACAGAGTGTGGACGAAATGAAGTGTGGGCTGGGGCTGATGGGTAATTATAACGGGTCTACGAGATGGTAACCAAAAATATAAAATGAGAATAAAAAATGGAGGACTCACCCTCAAAACCCTCAGAATCTGTGAGTCCCTGTGAACAGAGTCGTTGACAAGAGAGAGGAATAAGCTAACTGTTGACTCCTGACCTTTCCAGCTCCTTCCGTGGCCTGCCGGCGTCCACCGGGACCATGTGGGCCTGGGCACTGTGGCTGCTGCCCCTTCTCTGCAGACCCGCCCGGGCAGGTAAGGTTGGCCCCTGCTGGCTTGCGGATCTTATTTTCTTCTTGGGATGAGAATTGTTCCCTCGAGAGCAGAGCGGTGCCTGGACTTGGGCGGGGGGCACAGATGATGGGCAGCGGGGCATCTTCGAGCTCCCCAAATTTGTGTGGGTGTGCACATGGTGATGCATGTTTGTGCAGGTGCGGATTCGGCAGGATGGCCTAAGCTGACAACCCCCCCGCCAAAAGGTCCACTGCTTTAGAGGAAGATAAATGTTATTTCAACAGTGTCCGTTTTAAGTGTAGAGATTTCATGTAGAGCACACAAAGAAACAAAGATAGGTGAACTTCCCACATTTGCATTCATTCTGAGAATATAAAGGGAAATGATGAAACCTGCCCCCCCGTGCGTCTACCGGGGTCCAACCCTAGACGCGCTCTAGTGCCTGTGCCGGGCCGTCTGATGTCAAAAACTTTCTTCCAGACCCAAGCGGGAGGCGGGCTGGGGTGCTGGGAGGGCAGAGAGGGCGGCACAGAGCCTGCTGGGGCTGCCGATGCAGGTGCCCCAGGCATGGGGGGCGGGGGGTGGGGTGGGTTGCCAGCAGCAAAAGTTCTGTCCTCACAGCTGTGGAGGCTGCCAGTGCAAGGTCAAGGTGCCTGCAGGGCCAGCTCCCTCTGCCACCTCTCTCCTTTGCTCACCGGTGACCTCTGTCCGGCTGCTTCTTTACAGGGCCGTCCCTCTGTGTGTCCCAATCTCCTCTCCCTAGAAGGCCGCCAGTCAGAGGGGTGGGGCCGCCCGATGGCCTCATCTTAACTGACACCGCCACAGGCCCAGCGTCCACCTGCAGCCACCTGCAGCCCCCGGGGGTCGGGGCTTTAACGTGTGGATCTGCGGCGTGTGATCCAGTCCACAGTGTGTAGAAATCGGGGTCCCGGCCAGCCCTTCCTCCGCCCGGGGCCCCAGCAGCCTCCGCCTCGCGGAGCCCGTCCTGGCCAGCTCAGCTGCCCCCGTCCCCCCCCCCCCTCCCGTAAAGTTCTGGTCTTGGGCCTCCCGGCTCCTGTCACTTGCCCTTTTCTGCCTCTGTGTCTGTCCCTTTACTTCCTGTCCGCACACCACCTCCTACATAACTGGCACCAGTGTGCACCTGGCTTCCCTTCTAGAACATTCTTCCCTGGCCTCTGCTCAGACTTGTTCTTCGATTTCAAGATGCTTTCTAAAACACTAGCTGTGCAGCGGCACCCAAGTGACGTGAGCCCAGGGAAGAAGGGGGATGGAGAACGGACACCTTTTCAATCGGGAAAGCTGTCCTCTTGCCTATGGGGACGGCTCTGACAAGCCAGAATATCGCCCCAGTCTTTCTTCGAGAGAAGCTCACAAACATTCCCTTTTCTTTCTACAAATAGGGGAAATAGCTGTTTCTGGAAGCGTGGGAGGACGGTGACGGGGTTTTGGAAGATGTGGGGAAGGACAGAGGTGTGCGAGTGGGAGAAGCCTTCAGCTGTCCCGTTTTTTAATCTGCTTTTGACCGAGTCGAGATTCGTCGGAAGGCTGTGTGGGCTGCACAGGGAGCTCTGACGCACCCTCAGGCCGTCCGGTCACCGCGACCGTCTTCCAACGCCGCGGCGCCTGCGCCCGGCTGTCCCTCGGCCTTCTCTGCCCTCCCCGGGGGCTCCCTCACCCACGCGCACAGCACCCCGTCACAGACCAAGTGTACAAGCTGCACACAAACCCCAAACCCCGCACCTAAACCAAACTACCAGCCGCCATCTGGACCCCACCCTTCCGCCTTCCTGGCGAAGCCGTGCGCAGGCAGAGCTGAGATGGACACGGCCCGGGTCCGCTGTGCGGAGAAAATAGAACATCCTCACGCTCCAGGATCTAGCTAAGGAGTTTCAGAGGGCCCCTCCCCCCGGAAGCCAGGCAGGGTTGAGGACCCGAGGGGTGGGTAGCACTTAATTCCCTTAATGTCATCTCAGTTCTTCTTGTTCACCGTGTCTCCCCTCATTCAGCCTCTGTGGGGCAAGTGCCTGCTCTGCCCCCGCTGCTGCCCAGGATGGTGTCTGGGTCCGGGGTGGGTTTATGTGACTTCCCAGAGTCGGCAGGCGCTCCTGAATCTGTCTGAGGGGCCCTGTGTTGCCCCCACCCTTCTCTGGACTTTCTGCTGCCCTGTTGCCTCCTGGCTGTCCCCCGAGGGACAGCGGCTCTGCCTGGGTGTCGGTCTGTGGTCTGACTCCCGAACTCCCCGCCTCGGTGCTGGCTGAAGTCCCGCTGTGCAGGAGCCCGGCCTGGACCGGCGGCACAGCACAGGTTCCTCGCCCTGACACGGGAGAGGGCCTGCCGCCCCCTGCTGCCCCGTGGGCCAGGGCAGCGGAGGACTTGGCGCCGGCCTGGAGGCAGTCCTGAGTGCAACCCGAGGCTTCTCTTAGATGCTAGGTGGGCTTGCGAGGTCCCCAGACTGTGCCTGGAGAAGCAGGCCCCGGCCCAGGGGACTCTGGCCCATCCTCCCATCTGCGTGTTTGTCCGAGAACACGCACGTCCGAGCTCCTTGCTGCGCCCGACGTCCCTGCCCGTGCCCCTCCCCAGGACTCGACTTGCTGGAAGCGGGGCCTTTGCCCACTTCTTCTCGGGTGGGGACTTCCTCCCCAGGAACACCGAGCTTTGCCTTGCTGGTAAACGTTGCCTTCTTCTCTTAAAAACGCCTGCATCTTAAGGCCACGGCCTTACCAAGGGCTCAGAAGGAAGTGAGTTCGCGCCTCGGGGCGGCACATTTCCTTGGTCTGGAGTTGCCCTTAGCTCTTCCCTGTGTGCACGTGCGCGTGTGGGCGACGACCCCACAGACGTCTGGGGAATGCAGAGAAATGACCCTATCAGAGCGCGTAAAGGGACAAATTCGTGACCTGGTAATATTATATGTGCCTCCTCATTAACACAGTGGTGAAGACGACCTGATCATCACAGTAATTTAGGGACAGTGACGAGAGTATTGAGAGTTCAAGGTGTCCGCAACAAGGGCCATGGAACAGGAGAACAGCCGACTTACACGGTGGCAGGGTCACGAGGAGTGACCACATCCTTGATGGAGGACGCTGCAAATGTTGGCGATGGGTTAGAGGAAAGCGTCTTCTCGTTCAAGTTCACACGCCCCGGGCTTCTGCCTCTGGGCGTCTGCAGGGTCCAGATCCCGGCTCTGACTGTAGCTTCTGCTCTCCCAGGGGAGGGGTGGATGCTCCTGGTGGGTGGGGGGGGGGGACTGCAGGGAGCGAGATGGATCAGACAGGACAGGACGGCGGCAGACGTCTCGGAGACGCCCTGTGGCCCACGACCCCCGGGCAGTGTGGTCGCCGTGCAGCGAGCTCAGAACTTTCATCCTCCTCCTCCTCCTCCTCCTCCTTTGCCCGGTTCTCCCGGGCGGTCCCGTCACTTGCTGCTTTGCCTTGCCTGCTGTTTATATATAATTTTTGACTCTCAAATGTTGCATGTGGGTAAGAAGGTAAAAGTGTTTTTTAAAAAGTGGAAATCTGGCTCTTCAGAGGGAATGATGGCAGCGCTGGGGTCAGATCCTTTCCGTGGTCCTCATTAGGAGAAGCCACTGTACTCGGCCACGAGCCCACAAACCCAGCGTCCGATCTGCCTGGTCTCATCAGAATGCTCAACACTCGCGAGTTCAACGTGCACTGACTTCACTGTGTGTGTGTGCGTGTGTGTGTGTGTGTTTAGCTCCACCAGCTAAGCCCGAGAACATTTCCTGCGTCTTCTACTGTGAGAGAAATTTCACGTGCACCTGGAGTCCGGAGAGAGAAGCCAACCACACGTGGTACCAGGTGACGAGAACACAGTAAGTACCGGAGCCTGCGCGCTGTCGGTGGGAGAAGGAGATGTGTTTCTGGTTACAGCCTCTGGGCCACCGCTGTGGCGTCCAGTGGGCGGCGGCCTCTCGGCCACTGGCAGCCCTGTGGACAGACAGGATCAGAAATGACAGGGGCGGGAGGGGCGGCGCCTGGCTGGGCCAAGGGCTGTCCCGGTTGTACACACGGTGGACAGACCTGTTTCTTTACTGTGTTCAGCTGCCTTCTTCCTCTTCCCAGAATGTGTCATAAAACTGTCCATTCTTCGTGGATCCAGGTGTAGTGGGAGGACACCTTGGCTGCCCCCAGTTCGCTGTGTGGCCCTGTCCTCGGGAAGCCACCAGGACAGTGGGTTCCAACCTTGCACTGCTGCAAGCTTCCCTTTCCTGAGAGCGGGTGACGGGGTGGTGGCGGGAACAGAAGCCCTGCTGACGGCAGGCACCGCGGAGATGGATTTTTCCTTGGGGAAGAGGGGCGGCTAGGAACCTTCATGGAGACGGGGGCTCCGCACTAGACCGAGGAGCTACGGAGACGCAGCGGCGGGGAGAGAGGGTGTCCCTGCAAGGTTGCTGCAGGATTAAATGCGCACGTTCTCAAGGTGGACTTAGCACAGGCGGCCATAACGTGGGATGACGTCTCACATGTAGACCCTGTGCGTGACCGCCCCCTCCTCCTCGGGACCGCCCGGGCTGCAGGTGTGTTGTTCTTCTCGTTACGGAGATGAGAAATCGAGGTGCATACCACAGACCCAGTGAGAAGCGGGCCCAGGAGCGGGCTAATGGGGCAGAGCCAGGACTCCGGCCTGGTCCCCTCCCAGAGCCCGGGCCTGTCCCTGTGATCCAGCGTGGCCCTGGGGGCACGTTTGTGCTGCCCAGAAGTGAGGACAACCCTCGTGGCTCCTTCTGCTTCCAGACCCCCTGCTTCTGTGCGTCTGCGCTCCACCCCCCAGCCCCACCCGGCAGATGTGGCACCTGTGACATGTCCCCTCTCTGTCCTCGGCCAGCCCCCGTCCTGCGCACTCCCTGAGCATGTGCCTGCAGCTGTGCCCCGCGGGCCCTGGCAGGGCGTGCGCTGGTGTTCGTTTAGTTACAGCCTGACAGGGTTTACATGACCTGCCTGGTAATTTATTAGATTACTTGTCAATTTAATAAATTTCCTGTCATGAATTTTAATGCGTTTTCTGAAAACAATATATACCAATGGTACAAAATTCCATCTGAGAAATAGAAAGAATGTAAAATTGTGCCCAGGCGCCGTTCCAAAGGCGACAACTCGAGCATTTTGACGGAGGCCTCAAAGAACAGTTTCACGGACGCGTGATTATTCTGGACATAACGCACCTCCTGTTCTTTCTCACCAGCACTAGGTAGAGCGCGGGCACCTTTCCATGGCCATGCATATAAGTGATTCAAAACTGCCATTTTAAATTCTGTGTGCCTACCTACCATAATGTGTTTAACAAATCCTCTTTCACTTTTTTTCTATTAAAAGTAAGTTCCAAGGCGAGAATCTGGGGCCTATTTGTTATTCGTTACCAACAGGAAATGCACGACAGTGTCGTTTTTGATGGACGTGGGGGGGCCGGGGAGGTCCCCACGGTCTGCGGTGGCAGGGTAGCGAGTTCCGGTCTATCAGCTCTCACGAGCAGCCCAGACCGAAATGAACACGTGCACGCATGACACGTTACGTGTGGCTGTTTGCAAGCTGCTGAACTCAACTCATGTTCAATCATCTTTCCCTTCGCAGCGCCTTTGGGATGCACAACGACATTTGTAATTCCACAAGTGCTTCCTGCTCTTTCTTCCATTCGGTCACGTACCCAGACGAATACACCATCCGAGTGCAAGCTCGGAACGAGGGTGGGACCGCCAAGTCCGATGTCACCGAGTGGAACTTGGATGCCATAAGTAAGTGTTGTTGGGTGGCTTGTCTACTTTTTTCTTAAAAGATGCTCCCCCCTTTCAAAGAGATATCTGTGGACTCAAAAGCAGACTCAAAGACCAAGGACATAGTGGGTGTGTGCTCTGCATAAACAAAACCATGTCTTCTTACCAGAGAAGGAAGGAGAGAGGGAGGAAGGGAAATAGGAAGGAAGGAAAGAAGGGACAAATTGACCAAATTAAAAATAAAGAATGAGAGAAGACATTTTTCTGGTCCCTGACTTGTTCCTGCAGTTTGTACCATAAATTGTACTCAAAGAAGCAGAATTTTCTCCTTGAAACATCGTTGCTCGTGTAGGAAAGGAAAGGAAAACTCTTACTTTAAAAAATGTCTCACTAATTCTTATTTTTAATTCTTTCTCAAAAACTCATTTTCATTATATAGTTTTTAAATAGCAGCTTTGTGGAGATATAATTCAGATGCCATAAAGGTCATGTTTCATAAATGACAATTCAGCTTTCTATCACATTTACAAAGTTGAGCAAACATCTAATTCCAGAACATTGCATTACCCCGCAAAGAGATGTCATGTCCGGTTCCTGATTTCCCCTCCCCGCCACCTCCGGCAACCACTAACCCATTTTCTGTCCGTATGGACTTGCCTGTTTCTGACATTTTGTAGAAATGGAAAGCTACGTTACCGCCGCCGTACTGATTTCTCTCACTTTGCATCACGCTTTCGAGGGGCCTCCGTTTTGTGGCCCTTCACTCCCTTTACAGCTGAATAACACTTCACCGCAGGGATAGGCCACATTCTGTTTATCCACACACCAGTCGGTGGGAATTTGGGCTGCTTTTACTTTGGGCTCTCTTAAATACTGCTGCTGTGAATATCTGGGTATAGATTTTTGTGTGGACACATCGCAATCCTCTGAGACACGTGCCTAGTGAAGTTGTGGACCACGTGGGAACTTTGGCAGGTCGAAGATCTGTCAGATGTCCCCCCAGGGGCCACACCGTTGTCCCTCCCCACCAGCGACAGTAACAGCTCCAGTGTCTCTGCATCCTCACGAGTGATGGTCCGTCCTGATGATCGGAGCCGTCCTGGCTGTGAAGTGGCTTCTCACTGTGGTTCTAATCTGCATTTCCCCAATCACTAACGAATGATGTGCAGCATATTTTCATATGCCAATCAGCCACTTGTATGCCTTTTTTGGAGAAATGTGTCCCCAAACCCTTTGCCCATTTTTAGATTGTGTCGTCTGTTTACTGTTGAGTGTTCGGAGTTCTTTGTATGGGTACAGGTTTCTTATCAGATACATAATTTACTGAAATTTTTTCCCGTTCTCTCAGCTGTCTTTTTAATTTCTTGATGGTGTCCTTTGAAACAGGAAAAATTAATTTTGATGAAGTCCCGTTTATTTCTTCTTTTACTGTTTGTGCTTTCTCAGATCTAAAAAAAGATGGCCCAACCAGCGGTCTCAGAGATTTCCTGCTGCGTTTTCTTCTGAGTGGCTCATAGTCTTGGCTCGTGCGTTTGGCTCTCTGGTCCATCCCGAGGGCATTTTGTACGCGGTGTGAGGCAGGAGTCAGACTCCCGCTTTGCTTGGGACTCTCCGGGTGTCTCAGCATCCCTCGTAGAAAAGGCGCTTCTTTCTTCCATTGAACGGACTGGGCACCCTTGTCAAAATCGTCTCGCCGGGAATGTAAGGTTTTCCCTGTGGGCTCTCAATTCTATTCCTTTGACACATATTTCCGTCTTTATGCCAGTGTCACATTGTCTTGATTACTCTAGCTTTATAGTAAGTTTTGAAATTGGGAGAGTGAGTCCTCCAATCTCATTGTTTTTCAAGAGGATTTGACTGTTGGGTCCCTTGAGTTTCCATATGAAGTTTAGGACCAGCTTGTCCATGACTGCCGAGAAGCCCGCTGGGATTTTGGTAAGCTATTGCTATCAATTAAAGAAAATCTCCCAATCATGAACATGGGATATCGATCCGCTTATTTAGGCCTTCTCTCATCTCTTTCAATGATATTTTATGGTTCCCAGCCTACAAGTCTTGCACTTCTTTGGTTAAATTTATCCTCAAGTATTCTATTATTTCTGATGCTATTGTAAATGGAATTGATTTCTTAATTTCACTTTCAGATTGTTCACTAGAGTAAACAAATACAATTAACTTTTGTATGTTGATCTTGTGACCTGCTGCTGTGTTGGACGCATGCACCAGGCCTCACTGTGCGTGTGTGTCTGTTGCTCAGGATTTTTCTCTGTGCAAGGTGGTATCATTTAAAAATACATTTTACTTTGTCCTTTCCATTGTGGGTGCCTTCTTTGCCCAGTTGCCCTGTTCAGAGCCACCGGATACTGTTCAGTAGAAGGGGAAAGAGCAGACATTAACACGGTGTGTTCTACTGACCGATTTTCTGAAGTTAAACGAATCTTGTGCTCCCAGGATGCACTTCACCTGGTTGCTGTGTGCTGGCGAATTTGGATGCTAGTTTTCTGTTGAAGGCTTTTTCTTTTATATTCATGAGGACTAGTAATCTGTTGTTTTCTTGCGATGGCTTCGTCTGTGTTTGGAATCAGGTAATAGTGGCCTCATCAAATGAGTTGGGACGTGTTTCCTGGTCTTCCACTGTTTGGAGCAGTTTCTGGAGAACCAGAGGTGGAGTCTTCTTTAAGCCTTTGGTGCACTTCCCCTGTGTAGGTGTCCAGGCTTGAGATGTTCTTTTCGAGAAACGATTTGACTTGGGTTTCTTTTTAAAACTGTTCTTGTGGGGCTGCCTTTGGAAGGCTGGCCTCACACCGCAGACATCGCCTCATGGGGACGAACCTGGAAGAGACAGGAGTATTCACATTTTAAGTAAACTTTTTTTTTTGTTAAGAGGGAGGGGAAGGGAGGGAGAAAGAGAGGGAGAAAGAGCAATGTATGGTTGCCTCTCACATGGACCTCACATGGCCCAGGCATGTGCCCTGACTGGGAATCGAACCAGGACCCTTTGGTTCCCAGCCCACGCTCAATCCACTGAGCTACACCAGCCAGGGCTTAAGTAAACTTTTAATATTCTTATTTGTACCTTATTAAGATGAACATATATCACTTTAGCAATTAAAAACATTAAAAAATAAATTCAGTCATAAGTAAAACCCCCAAAACTTTCTATTCTTCTTTCAACTAGATTTAGTAGATATACAAATATTCCGTGATTGCCACTGATTACAATTTAGAGTAAGGAGAAATTTTCATCTAAATTAATAACAGAGATTTATAAAATTAATCTTTGAAGTTTAATTTTTATAATCTGTTGCTAAGGACTGGTAAAGTGTTGCTAAGTACTAATATCTATCTGGAAAAGAAATGGAGAAAACAAAAGTGAGACACCAAATCACATTGGAAAGAATAAAACACGGAGGATACATTTAACCCAGGAGGAGAAGGATCTGCACACTGAAAACTAGAAGGCAGTGATGACAGAACCTGAAAAAGACAAAAATGAGTGGAAATATACCCTGTGCTCATGTTTTCTTTGCCCATGTTTTCCTTTAGTTCTTTGAGCTTATTTAAGACCGTTGTTTTCCAGTTTTTGTCTAGTAAGCCTGGGGTCTGGGCGTCCTCAAGGACAGTTTCTGTTGCTGTGTTTCGTTTCTTTGAGCGGGCCGTGTTCTCCTGGCTCGTGGCATGCCTTGATTAAAAGAATTAATATTGTTAGAAGTAATATTTTAACACAGATTAAATGCAATCCCTACCAAAATGCCAATGACCTTTTCCACAGAAATAGAAAAAAAATAAAAAAATCACATGGAACCACAAAAGGTCTTGAATAGTGAAAACAATTTTGAACAAGAAGAAATCTGTAGACATCACACTACTTGATTTCAAAATATCCTACAAAACTGCAGCAATCAAAACAGTGTGGCATTGGCATAAGCCCAGACTCATGGCACAGAATAGAGAGCCCAGAGGTCAACCCAGGCAGGCATGGTCAACTGACCTTCACCAAGGGCACCAGAAGTACGGAACGGGAGAGGACAGTCCCTTCAATCAACAGTGTCAGGACAGCTGGACGGCCACGTGCCAGAGAGTGACACTGGCACCCCCTCACACCACACGAAAAATCAACTCAGTATAAATGAAAGACGTAGACATACGACCTGAAACCATACAATTCCTGGAAGGAAATGTAGGAGAAAAACCCCTAGACATTAATGTTAGCAACGATTTCTGGAATAAGACACCAAACACATAGGCAACAAGAGCAGAAAAGAGACAAGTGGACCCCATCAAACTTTAAAACTTCTGTACAATGAAGGAAATAATCAACAAATGGCCAGCCAACCTTCAGAACGGGAGAAAATATTTGCAACTATATATCTGATAAGGGGCCAATATCCAAAATATATAAGGAACTCTTACAACTTGATAGCAAAAAAGCAGATAACCCCAATAAAAATAGGCAAAGGACCTGAAAAGAACTTTTCCAAAGAAGATTACAAATGGCTAGCAGGTATGAGGAGGACCCCCCAAAACCCTGGAATTATCTTCTGGAGGGCAGGCTCCAGGCTTCCCCCACTAGGTGAGTGTTCTAGGAACCCATATGTACCAATGCACCAACTGGTGTTGTTGTGAGAGGCTGGGTTCTGCTTAAGTGAATTTTTTTTTTGAAGACTCTTACAATGTGTTTGCCCATTTCAAGATGGGTGATTTACAAGTACACCTGCCCACGCCACACTGAGTGTTCTCCAGTTTTTGTCCAGCCCTCCTTATTCATCCCATCTTGCCCTGAGCAACTTGTTTTTTGTTTCACTGTTGGAAAAAGTCCTCAAAGGGAAACATATTGCTGAGGTAGAAGAAGTGAAACAAAAAAACAGCAGGAGCATTAAAATCGATGAGTTCAAAAACTGAGCAGTGGCAACAAGTCTCCACGGGCATATTGCATCAAATGGAGAGCACTTTGAAGGTGACTGAAGTTTAAATATGTGAAGTTAAAACATGTAAAAATACACAGTTTTTATAAATTCAGGTTTTGGGGGGCCCCCCTCATATGTGAAAAGGTGCTCGACATCACCAATCATCAGCAAAATGCACATCAAAACCACGGTGGGGTATCCGCGCCCCTGCCAGGGGGGCTGTTAGAACAACACAGGAAATAAATGTTGGCGAAGGTATGAAGACAAGGGGACTCCAAAGAATGTTCTGGGGACGCCAAGGGCTGCAGCCATGATGCAAAACAGAGTGGAGTTTCCTCAAAAACTAAGAACGGCACTGCCCTAGGGTCCAGCGAGCCCCCTCCTGGGCATTTACCCAGAGGAACTGAACTCAGGGTCTCAAAGGGACACCTGCACCCGTGCGCCGTATTCACAGCAGCCGGGATTTGGAATCCACCTGTTTGCCCACCGACAGGAGAGGTAACACAGAAGCTGTGACAGACACGCACGGTGCGATGCTGTCAAGCCTTCGTGAAGAAGAAACCCCGCGGTGCACAGCAACATGGAAGGACTGGGCGGCGTTGTGCTAAGTGACACAGAGCGATAAGCACTCAGGACCTCACTTGCCGGGAGAATCTGCGGTGGTGACGTCCTCAGGAGCAGCAGGGGCTGGCAGGGCGGGGCGCAGGAGGTGCAGTTGAAGATGCAGAGTTTCAGTCACACCAAATACGGAAACTCTGTGTCCCCCGAGTACTTCAGGCTCCGTTTAGTTGTCTTTGTATTTTTTTCTTTCTGCTCCTCAGACTCAATACATTTCACTGACCTGTCTTCACATTTTGCTCATCCTCCTTCTTCCTGCTCAGATCGGCTGTTTATTCCCCTTAGTGAATTTTTTATTTCATTTATTATAATTTTCAGCTTCAGAATTTCTGTTTGGTTCCTTTTTACAATTCCACTCTGTTTATTGATGATAGTCTCATTTGGGTCATAGGTCGTTTTCTTGATGGTCTTTAGTTCTTTGCCCATGTTTTCCTTTAGTTCTTTGAGCTTATTTAAGACCGTTGTTTTCCAGTTTTTGTCTAGTAAGCCTGGGGTCTGGGCGTCCTCAAGGACAGTTTCTGTTGCTGTGTTTCGTTTCTTTGAGCGGGCCGTGTTCTCCTGGCTCGTGGCATGCCTTGTGACTGCGTATGGAAACTGGGCCTTCGAAAACACGGTCACTTCCCCTTGGCAGATCAGCTGGGCTGGCCCTGAGCCTGTGGCGCAGCCTTGCGGGAAAGCTGAAATTCTTCTAGGTCTTTTCTGAGCATGCATCTCGCATGGTGGTTTCTCAATCCCCCTGTCTACATAGTAGCTTCTGGCTGTCCTCATCTCCTCGGACTCTCAATGCCCCACTTCTGCACCCGCAGCCTCCTGCCCGAGGCTCGTGAGCGTCTGCCGGCTTCCTGCTCCCTGCAGCTTTGCTGCTGCGCTTCCCGCCCGAGACATGGGCGAGACCAAGCAGAGACCCGCCTGTCTGCCTTCACCAGGGTGCTTGGACATCCATGAGGTCTGCCCTGCCCTCTCTGGCTTGAGGAAGGGTGGCAGGAACTGGGTTTCTGACATGCTGGGGAGGCGGGTGGGACAAAGCAAGGCCTTTCCTGCCACTTTGAAGGGGACATTTCTTAATGGAGTGTCTCTTCGGGTTCCACAGACCTCTGACTGGTTTCCAGAGCTCCAGCCGGAGGAGTTTGAGCAGTTTCTGTGTTTGGCTCTGATTTTTGTTTCTGTGGGGGACGCAGACTTGGACTTTCCCAGGCTGTCTTTTCGCCGTCCTCACTCAATAGACAGCGGCTCCTGATGAGCAGTTCTGAGGGCCACTTGCAATCAGGATAACGATGAATGACGTGTCTCCTCGGTGATGTGATTGCAGGGTTAGCTAGCACTGTGAACTTCTGTTTGCTGTGCTGGAGGCCGTCCGATTCCACGGATGGGAGCAGCGATTGTGGAGTGGGCGCAGACGAATCCCAGCTGAGCTTCTTGTGAGAAAGTCATGTAACCTTCAAATCTCAATTTTTTTTTCTTAAGATTTTATTTATTTATTTTTAGAGAGAGGAGAAGGGAGGGAGACAGAGAGGGAGAGAAACAGCAATGTGTGGTTGCCTCTCACGTGGCCCTCACAGGGGACCTGGCCTGCAACCCAGGCATGTGCCCTGACTGGGAATCGAACCGGGACCGTCTGGTTCCTAGCCCGCGCTCAATCCACTGAGCTACACCAGCCAGGGCTACAAATCTCAATTTTATCTTCTTAAAAATGAGTACAACAAATGCTAGGTGGTTGAGAGGAGTCGGCAAAGGGATACTTTTCAAAAATGCTGACAACGTGCTCGGTAACAGCCCACAACCTTACAAAAATCACTCAGCGTGTCTGCTGTTCATAGCCGCACCAGTGGGTGGAGCGGCATCACAGGCTGACCACACCCTCCGGCCAGGCACAGTGAGCTCACACTACTTTCCGGGTAGCTACAAAGAGTATTTTAATTCCCGATGTTTTTAATTCCTTGGATCTAAGTAGGGACATCGCTCTCCCAAAGTCTCGGATTGCAAAGATGAAAGAGCTGATACTGCTCCGTGAAAGGTCGGAGTCGCTCAGGAACCCAGACGGCCGCAGCGAGCGAAGGAGCAGGGTTTATTCGCGGGGGGGTGGGGGAGTGGAGCCAACCAAGGGAGGTTAAGACTCGCTAGGCTGTTCTTAGGGCAGGGTTTTTAAGCACAAAAACCCACGAAGGGTAACTGGTTGGGGTGCCAGAGTCTGATTGGCTAGAGCTGGTGGCTGGGTGCCATTTCTGCTGACAATTGTTCTTGATGCATCTTGTCAGGCTCAGGTTAAAGCTGCGTCCTGTTTGTTATGCTGAATAGGCCGACCCCAGACCCCAATCTGAGCCGGGCATCTGTCTGTCCTGGGATGGGTCGGCAGGCAGCTTCCCGCAGCGCTGCTTCCCGCCTGGTGATTTTCCATTCTTCCTGGGCCTGCCGAGGCCTGCCGCTCAGTGCTGGCAGCAAGGGTGTGTCGCGCGGTACGCGCACATGTCGATGGGGGCCGGGACTAGTGCAGCTTTATCAGACAGCGCACGGTGTGGAAGCAATCCCAGCCGTGTGCACCCCCTTCACTTAGTCATGCCACCCCGGGGGATCTGAGGCAGCCAGCGGAGACGCAGACAAAGGTGCTTCTCCCGTCCACTGAGTTACTCGCTTCACCAGGATCTGGTGCCTCCTCAGCGCCAGCTGTTCATCCTAGGCATTGTGATCGATCGAGACCAGCTTCTGTTCTCGGGGGGCTTTGAAGGGAAAACGTGGAAACTCTGTGAATGTGCAGCGATCAGGAAAAGGTGAAGTCAGAGTCATATATCTATAAGGTGGAACATTATGAAGCTTTGAAAAAAATCACGTTTTGAGGAATTCTTAATACAAGGGGGGTATGTGCCACTTGCATAATGTTCTTTAAAAAGAGGAAGGCGTTATTTAGCGCAACATCCACATCGTTGGAAAAACAGGCCGATGGCCACATAGGAAAAAGCCTGAAAACACACCAGCGTGTTACAGCGGCTGTCTCTGTGGGACGGCATTATGGGTAATTTAAAGTTTTTCTTTGTCCTTTCCTATGTTTAAAATTCTTTGGAATGTGCGTATATCACTTCTATAACCAGAAACAACATATACATATTTTCGAAGAGAGAGATTTGGGGTGAGAATGTTTGTGGAGTTCTCAGGACAGGCTGTTTTCCTCCCGGCACGCCTCCATGGGGGGGGCAGGGGGAGGGGAGCACACACCCATGTACTGGTCCAGCAGCCCCTTCTTCTTACCTCCGTCCTGCCCAGCATCCCCCACCCAGGCAGTAAAAGTGCCCCCTGGACATTGGGGGTTTTGGGCGGGGCTTGGGCCGGTTCTTCAGCACCGCCTCCGCGAGGCATCTGGGCACCACCCACCACACAACAGCCACTGCCATTTCTTTCCCAGGTTTTTTGTTTCTTCTTTCAATTTTGTGGATGTTTTTGTCACTTTCTGGTCTTTTTGTTAACACGAGAACTCTACGGTTTTTCCTTTCAGTAAAAATCGAACCCCCTAAGATTTCCAGCGTGAAGCCAGTGCCGGGCGTCCGGCGGATGCTGCGCATAGAGTGGCCGAAGCCTGAGCTGGCCCCCGTCTCGTTGGGTCTCAAATGCACGCTGCGATTCAGGACCAACGAGAGTGACCCCTGGGTAAGCGCCGCCGCGACACGTTTCTTCTGTTGGAGGGCCGGAGGAGGGGGTTGTCCACAGCTTCTGTTGACCTGGGACCACTTTCCGTTCTCCACACTGAAAACAGAAACGGAGAACGAGGGAGCCCTTCCCTGCCAGTGCCCGAGTGGCCGTGAGCCTGGGGGCGTTCCGCTGTCCGTGTCCTGCGCTGGGAGTGCGGCGTGGGGCCTGGGGCCGGACTGAAGGGTGAGAACGTCACTTTGCTGTCCACCCCGGTCGGGCCCGGCTGTGTCGGTGGCCAGCATTTCCAGGGTTCAGCTCTTTCCTTTTTTAGTTTTCCGACCTTTTATGAAATCGTGACAGATGACACACATTTAGAAAAGTGGACAGAAGATCAATATTGCATTGAACAAATTGTTAATGTCCGCACAGTGATACAAGCTCCCTTCATTACTATCAGCTCCGCTCAGAACGAACAGTTGTCCTGATTCCCGTGGTCACTCCTCTGCTTTTACTCTGGGGCGGGGCCCGTGTCCCTGAGCAGCGTAGCGCAGACACTGTTTCAGTGGAATCCGTGTGCTTCCTACCTTGTCTCTCTCTTCCACTGCTGCTCCAGTACCGCTGGCTCCATTTCCCCACCACCACCCTCCCCGCCCCCCCGCCCCTACGCCCACCCTGGATCCCACCCCCCTTGGCTGTGTCCGCGGGTCCTTTACACGTGTTCCTAATGACCCTTCCCCTTCTTTCCCCCTCCCCTCTGGTCACTGTCAGTTTGGTCTTTACTTCCATTTCTCTGGTTCTTTATTTCCATTTCTCTGGTTCCAGTTAAAGGTGCGATCATATGGTATTTGTTCCTCACTGCCTGGCTTACTTCACTTAGCATAATTCTCTCCAGTTCCATCCATGCTGTTGCAAAGGGTATAAACTCCTTCTTTCTTTCTGCTGCATAGAATTCCATTGCATAAATGTACCATAGTTTCTTGATCCACTCATTTGTAGATGGGCACTTAGGTTGCTTCCAGCCCTTGGCTATTGTGAATTGTGCTGCTATGAACATTGGGGTGCATACGTTCTTTTGGATTGATGTTTCAGTCCTCTTAGGGTATAATCCCAGCAGTGGAATTGCTGGGTCAAAAGGCAGTTCCATTTTTAGTTTTCTGAGGAAATTCCATACTGTTTTCCACAGTGGCTGCACCAGTCTGCATTCCTACCAACAGTGCACTAGGGTTCCCTTTTCTCCACATCCTCACCAGCACTTGTTGTTTGTTGATTTATTAATTATGGCCATTCTGACAGATGTGAGGTGATAATCTCATCGTGGTTTTAATTTGCGTCTCTCTGATGGCTAGTGACACTGAGCATCTTTTCATATGGCTCTGTTCCCTCTGTACGTCCTCCCCCTTGGAGAAGTGTCTCTTCTGCCTCTTTCTCTCTTTACTGTGCTTTTAAGATTCATTCACATCGCGTGATGCTGGAGCCCGCACTTTTCCTTGCTGTGTAGTACTCCGTGGTATGAGTGCGGCAGAACCGTGGCTTCGTGCGTGCACCTGGCCGATAATGGGTGGCGCACCTCTCCATGTGTTTGATGGCCGTTTGGAGCCCTCCTCTGTGAGTTGTTTTTGAAGCCTTTCGCCCATTTTTCTGTTGGACAGCCTGATTTTTTTACTGACTGTAGGATTTCCTCACGAGTTCTATTGATGATTCTTTCATCTGTTGGGTGAGTGTCGCAAACGCCTCTCCCCATGGGGCCTGGCTGTTCTCCTCTGTGGTGATGTTGAATGAGCAGAACTTCATTTTAATACTGTCGAATTTTATTGGTCTTCACCTTTAGACTGAATGCCTTTTGTGCTGTAAGAAACACTTCCTACCTCAGGGTTCAGAAGAGACCCTTGCGTCTCCACTGGCGCAGGCTGAGACTCCAGCAAGTCTTCGGGGCCGCCCTGCCTCACCGGCCCCTTCCTGCTGGTCGGTCACACCGCTGAAATCTTTGAACCCCCCCCCCAAGATTCACCAATATATCTTTACTACCTTACAGTGTGTTTGTTTTTAACCTAAACGCAGGCATTTTATTTACTCCCTTTGGATTTCTTCATGTTGGTCTTACCCGTCATTTTAGCCTATTTAGAATCTTCATTCTAGCACCCAAAACTTAGAGTTACTTTCTAACTTCTTTTTTTTTCACTTTCTCACTTTTCAATAAAACTTAGTTAACGTTTTACTCTCTAACTTCCAGTGTCCTCAGCTTTGCTAAGTAAGTCTTCCTTCCACACCCGATTCAGTCATCAGTGATAACACTGACGCCCCCTGAGCCCAGCCGTAGCCCGGCAGGGGCCACGTGGAGATGTCAGCGTCCCCATCGCGGAGTGTGCTCAGGTCCTCTGGCCCCTTGGACTGTGTCCCATCACCACCCCAGTCAGGTGCCTCTTTTTTCATCTGGTCCGTGACCTACGACCCACTTCTTCCTGCACGAGAACCGGAGGCCCCCTGCTCCTGGTCCGGACCATTCCAGAAAACGAGCTGTTTCACTTGCCTTGTGTCCAAGCCGAGAAGTGGCGATGTCCTCTTCTCTCAGCACCTTTCTGTGGTGGCCTGGGAGCCACTGTCCCAGAGCCTGACTGCATGGGACATAAGGCTCGCTGGTCTGTAGTTTCTGGAAACCAGGAGGGACCCCCATGCAGGGCTCCCCTTCCTGCACGCCTCACAGCACGGTCTCAGTGAGCCTGCGGAACTTCTGGTGCAACTTCTCCTGTGTGTCTGGTCCCAGGGTCGGCGGGATAGGGCTCGATGAGAAACACAGACCAGCCCCCTGGAAAATGACCAATCCCCATCCCCCTGGAAAATGACCAAGCAGGTACAGCGCCAGGTGACAGCAGCCAAGTATCAACTGCCACTCCCACTTGCCACCCCCCCAACCTTTGACAAACTCACCTCCGTCTGCTCTGTCTGTGCCTCCTTTCTTTGGTCCCTGAGGTCAGCGGTCTTTCCCCCTGCTCTCTGGGAGGACATGGGAAGGGGGGAAATGCGGCCAGTATCTCTCTCCGTCCAGCTGTCTCTAAACCCAGCCCTGCCAAGCCTTCTGGGGCTGGCTCCCAGTATCTGTGGACAAAGGCCCAGACCCTGAACCCTCCAAGGTGGGGCCCTGCAGACCCCTCAGGCTCACCTGTGATCCTGCCCGTCTCCCTGGCATCACGCCACTTCCTCTTCTGTGTGCCTGCCCGGGCCGCCTCTTCCCCCGCACACGCTGGCTAAATCAGGCCTCAGGGCCGACGGATGTCCTCCTGGGAGCCTGTGCCGGCCGCCCTCTGTCCGTGCGTCATGCCCCGCACAGTGGTTTACATCGCCTCTCCCCGTTTCCACCCGCAGGCACCGCGGCTCCCCTCCCCGGTTTCCCGTCGCCTGGCCTGTGTGCCCAGTGAGTGTTTGTTTAACTAATCCTAACCAGGCAAAGGCTGATTCCAAAGTCCCAGTGTGTCCGCAGCAGCAAGGCCCACGTCTGTAAGAGGCCGTGTGTGTTCCAGAGTGCTCTCTCCTGCTCCACACGGTTCGATCTCGGCAAAGATCCCGGAAGTGAGGCACCATTGCTTTTAATTTTGTGTCCGAGGGGGGCCCAGATGAGCCCAGCATGATCTTCTGAAGGGCAGGCCCCTGTCGCACAGGCTTCCCCACTAGGGGAGTGTTCTGGGGGCCCATCTGCATCTGCCACCAGCTGGCGTTGTTGCGAGAGGCTGCGTTCGGCTTCAGTGAGTTTGTTAATTTTTTTGAAGACTCCTTCAATGCATTTGTCCATTTCACGTTGGGTGATTTATGAGCGCACCTGCCCACAGTGCACTGAGTGTTCAGAGTTTCTCACCAAAAATGGCCTGACCCCATGCCCCACCGTCCCCGCTCACCAAGTCTCGCCACGAGGGCCTTTGTGGTTGCTTCCCTGAGGAGAAAAGTCCTCAAACAGAAATGTTTTCCTGATGTGTAAGAGGTCAAACAAAAAACTGCAGAAGCACTGAAAGGCATCAGAATCGATGAATTCAAAAACTGTCTTGAGCCGTGGAAAAGAATGTCTTAATAGGCGTACTGTATGAAGTGGAGATCACTTGGAAGGTGACTGAAATGTAAACACATAAGAATAAATAACAATCGTTTATGGATAAATTCCGGGTTTTGCCCCCCCCCCCCCACATCGATTAGGAAATGGCAGCGTAGCGAGCTTAAATCACTTCACAAGTTCACAGCATTTGTGGGTCGCAGGCTGAGCCCAGGTTGCTGACTCCGGCTCAGTCATGCACTTGACCATCCTCAGCGACACCCCAGCACCTGCCCGGGGCTGCGGCTGGCAGGCTTGCGTGGTGTGCACTCCCCACAGGCAGCGCCAGGCTGCCTGAAGAGTTTCATGTAGGCTTTGCACCGGAACGTCTGGTTCATCTTTTAAGACATAAACGCCTCGGGTGAGCCGGCTTTGGCACAAAGTATGGGGTTAGAAACCAGCCTGATGAGTTAATGTTTTGGTTGGAACTTGTTGCTTGTGGTGAGCTGTGGAAGTTTTAGGCTGAAGCCTGTGCGGAGGGTCAGTGGACGGACGAAAGGGGCCCTGGGGGCATGTGTCGGCAGGGGGGCTGCTGTCCTTCTCCCGGCGTCCAGGCTGCCAGACAGGCCCCGAGCTGCGCCGGGCAGAGCTTGCCGAGCCTGGCCCAAGCACCCCCCAGCAGGCAGCCCGCCCCTGTGCACGGAGACTAGCAAAGCACAGGAAACATCTGAAAGATTTAAAAAGCTAATGTCAGCTATTTCAAAAAGCAGGAAAAGTGAGAGAGGACTTTACTTGACTTCCTTGCACGTGGATTACCATTGTTTCCATTTTCATTTGCCCGCGGACGTCCTTCCGCACAGGTCTCAGTCTGCCTCCGGCCATCCCGACTGCTGGCCCCTGGGGAGGCTCCTTGCCCAGTGAGGACGGCTCGACCGAAGTCCTGTTTCCAGCAGCCCCGCCCTGGCCCCGCAGCATCTCAGGGGCGGCTGGTGGAGGTGCTGCGGGGACCTGGGGCTCAGCAGCGACTCGCCCCGCAGCCGGTCCTACTTCCCGGGCAAGGCCAGGTCCCGGGGCAGCGAGGTCAGCAGGCCCCCCTCTGGAGCTGGGCGCTGAGCTCCTCGCCACAGACGCCCCGCCCCCCACAGACGCCCCGCCCCCACAGACGCCCCGCCCCGCAGACGCCCCGCCCCTGCAGACGCCCCGCCCCCAACGCTGCGCAGTGACGGGCCCGGGACCTGCGTGCGGTTCTGCGCCGGTTCTCGGCGGTGACGCCCACGCCGGAACTAGCAGGCCTGCCCGCCCTGCGCAGCCGGCGGCTGGTGTGCACGCTCCCGCGTGGACTGCCTGCGGGCGCCGCTCGGGTTTCTTAATGGGCGGAAATCAGTGTGAACCCGCAGCGACGGCGCCCATTGTAGCAACGCGGGCACCGCAGAGGCGAACAGCCGAGCCTTTACGTTTCCGTCGGCGGGTCGCGTCCAGAAGGACGGCAGAGGGCAGAGAAGGCGGCCATCTGTCTTCCTACCGAGGACGCCGCGCTGCCGAACGGAGCTCATTCACTTCTCTCCCCCGGGAGTGTCGGAGGGAGTGGAGCAGCCAGGCTGCCTGGTCGCCCAAAGACCAGCCCTGGGACAGGGCGGCTGGGTGAGAAGAAGGCGTCTGGGGCTGCGGGAGCGCGAGCTCTGGTCTGCTCCTGCTGGTGGCAGCGCTCAGGCCGGCCGGTCCCTCTGCTTCTCCAGCTGTTGTCCAGACGTGAGGTTGAACTCAGTGCCCCTGAGGGGACCTGCTGTCCCCCGGGGCCTCATCTCTAGGTGCTGGAGTCGCTGCCAGAGTTTGAGCTCAGGCCCCACTTCGCTTCTTCCAGAAGCGCGGGACAGCCCGCTCACGCCGCCTCCGAGGCCGGCTTCTCTGTCTCGCAAGCTTAGATGCGGGGAGTGGTTTTTGGGTCCACGGGCATGTGTGGAGGTTTATTTATAAAAATTATACATTGAAAAGTTGGAGATACGCACGATGCCGCTAGTTCTGAAAAGGTAAGGGGGGC